>CM039679.1:90970577-91110117 GCA_022537955.1 Schmidtea mediterranea
ATGATGATGATGATGATGATGATGATGATGATGATGATGATGATGATGATGATGATGATGATGATGATGATGATGATGATTGATGATGATGATGATGATAAGGGGTTCAATTAATTTTGATGATGAACCTGAAATATTAAGGTTGGATTTAAATGGTACCCATAAAGTATTAGATTCGATGTTGAACGCGAAAATCTATTTCAAATCTCCCTAACAGATAAAATAATTAATAAATTAAAATAAACAAAATATAATTCACCATTCTTATCAAATTCAAAAAAGATGGTGAAATTAAAGGTAACTTTGTTTGTAATAAAGCAGAACTTTTTTCTGAGAATTTTCTGCTTCATGTGATAATTAAATTAAATAATAAAATAAAACTTTTCAAATATTTAGGGAGTGGATGGTGGGTTGTTAAAATCAAAGAAATTGATTTTATTTTAACTAAATATTATCCCATAAATAGATTAGCTGGCCATAGTTATATCCCCACACCAACAATGACCATCATTGTTTTATATATAGTATATTAGCCCTTTTAAAACATATTGTAGTTCGCACCCATAGAAACAGAGTTATTTCCCACGATAATTATTTGGACGAATTGAATTTTGACCCCATTGATTTTATTTTAACTAAATATTATCCCATAAATAGATTAGCTGGCCATAGTTATATCCCCACACCAACAATGACCATCATTGTTTTATATATAGTATATTAGCCCTTTTAAAACATATTGTAGTTCGCACCCATAGAAACAGAGTTACTTCCCACGATAATTATTTGGACGAATTGAATTTTGACCCCATTGACGATTGTCCCATGAGACTCTGTAATATTCCCAAGTTCGAGAGAAAGAACAAGAATTTAAACCTCGCTATAAATGTTTTGGCTTATAAAGTAAAACTGTCTAAAATTCCTCAAAATGATGATATAAAGTATATCTCCCATCATCCACATTTAGATATAATTCACCGCTCCAAGGTTACTGACGGTACACCTATTTATTTACTTCTTTTGGAGGACGGTGATAATTATCACTATAAGGCTGTTTTTGATTTGGATAAATTAATGAACTGTCATGTGACTACATCTTGCAATATCCAAATCTCTGTACATTGATGTCCCCATTGTCTTAATTACTTTAGATTAAAACCCGTATTTGACACCCATGTTTCCTTATGCATTAAAAATCAAACAGGCACTACCCTTTATATGTTGCCTAAAAATAAATATTTAAAATTTTCTAATTATGTGAAAACCTTTACCCTGCTATTCGTAATTTATGCGGATTTTGAGTCAATTTTACCACTGCTGGATATAAGGCATCATCAAATACACATGCCGATAGAAGCAGGTCTACTATTAATTAATAACTACACAAATACTAAACAATATTTTAATTTTATTGGCGATAATTGTGTTTTGGCGTTTTTGAAAAAGATTGATGAAATCGCTCTTTCGATTGTCTTGCCATATTACGAGGTTCATGGTCAAAAAACTATGGGACCACTTTCTTTCAATGTGGAACGGGAATTCAAGTAATGTCGCACTTGTTATTTGTGTAAAAAGTTTATTAGGGATAAAGTTAAGGATCATTGTCATTTCTCAGGTAAGTATTTAGGGGCTTCTTGTAGGAAGTGTAATGTTTCTCGACGAATCCAGAAACAATTACCTGTGGTTTTTCACAATTTGAGGGGATATGATCTCCATCATATTTTAAAGTATGGTTTAAATAATTTTACTTTTTGGGAATTAAATATTATTCCGACCACTACTGAAAAATCTATCTCCCGCATAGAGTACATTAATAAATTACCTGTTTGTTTTATAGACAGCAAGCAATTTGTTAATTCATCTTTAGCAAAAGCTGTTAAGACACTTACTGATTTGCCTTTAACTGATTCTGTTTTTGATGGCGCAATTGTTAGAGCCAAGGCTATTTTCCCTTATGACTTTGCGATATCTCTTGAGGTTCTCGAATCAACTACTGAATTGCATCCTATTTTGGGTTCTGTATCTGCTGATGAATATGCTACAGCCCAACAAATTTGGACACAAAAAAATTGCTAGACAATGTTAGATTATATATTCCTCCTTGCGGATTATTTCAGCAATTTCGCGCAAAAGCAATTGCTTATAATAGTCTAGAATCTCTTAATTTTTATGGAATTCCTGGTATGTCATGGGTGTCAGCTCTCATGACATTGCAGAAACCCATAGAACTTCTGCAGGATTTGGAAATGTTTAATTTCGACAAGGGAGGAATACGGGGTGGGTTAACATTTGTTAACAAGCATTATGTCGCAAGTTCTGAAGATACAGAACTCTTGTATATAAATATAAATAATTTGTATAGTTGGGCTCTTAGCCAATATCTTCCGTATGCAGATGTTTTTTGGGTGTATGATGATTTGGATGATGTATTGAATAAGTGCATGAATGTTGAGGATATCGAAACCCCTCCATATGGTTATACAATGGAGGTTGATATCGAGATTCATCATTTTGTGAATGAGTTTTTGAATGATTTTCCGATTGGTCCGGAAAAGACGTGTCTACCGAAATCTAAAGTTGAGAAGTTGATGCCCACGCATTGGCCTAAGAACCATGTTCTTCATTAACGGCTTTTCAAGCTTTATCTTTCTCTCGGTGTGAAGGTTGTTAAAATTCATCGCGCAATTAAATTTAAGCAAGCACCTATATTTCATGCATACAAAACAAAAACACAAAATTAAGAGCTCAAAGTACTAGCAAGCTATATAGGGACTTGTTTAAACTTTATAATAATAGTTTGAATGGAAAGTCTGTCGAAAATCTTAAAAAACGGATTAATTTGAGGCTATGCAATTCTGATGAAAAGATGATTATATATGTCTCAAAGCCGACTTTCAGAAAATCTATCGTAATTGAGTATAATCTGATTGCTACTCATCTGAATAAGAATTCGATATGTTTAGACAGGCCTAGTTACATCGGACAATCAGTTCTAGACCTGTCTAAACTTAGAATGTACGAGCTACAATATAAGGAATTAGCGAAATACCGTAATGAATTTAATTGCGAATTAAATATCGTTGCCGGCGACACTGATTTAATTTTCTTTGAGGTTAAGCACTGTAAACTAGACACTCTTTTGCCGGCAATGATAAGAGACAACCTTTTAGATACGTCCAATTACGACCCGGCACATTCCTTGTACTCAAGAAAACTTGACTCTGTAAAAGGAAAATTTAAAGATGAGAGTAAGAGTCTTGGGTATGAGGAATGGGTTTTCTTAAGACCCAGGTGCTATAGTCTTTTAGGTACTAAAGATACGATGAGGGCTAAGGGGGTGAAGTTGTTGGAGACAGATATTGAGCACCAGTAATATTTAGATTGTTGTAATAATGAAACAATATTCACGGTGCCTCAAACTATGATAGGGACGCGGAACCACCAATTATTTACATTTAAAAACAGTAAAATCGAACTTATCAATAAAGATGATAAGCGTAATTGGATGGGTAGAAATTTCAGTCTCGCATCTGTCCATTATTTAAGAATCGATGTCATTGATGATGACCAAGTATTGCACAGCCCTAGCTATGACAGCTCCTACCAGAACAGCTGTTTCAGTCGAGACATTGACAATTTACTTTTGTCAGATTTATTTATGTCAATATATTTTTTCATGATTTTATCGATTTATTTAATTTATTTGAAATACTTTTAATTTTTGTGATAGGATTTATATAGTTTTGATTAATAATAATAATATTAATAATAATTTTAGTAATAATAATAACAACAATAATAATAAAATAACTTGAAATACTTTTTATTGTATAAATACTTTTTGATTGTTATGATTTTATTGATATGATAAGATTTATATAGATTTTGATTAATAATAATAATAATAATAATAATAATAATAATAATAATAATAATAATAATAATAATATATTAATAATAATAATAATAATAATAAACTTAAACAATCCAATAATAATTTCATGTCTGGCATAGGAAATTAAAACTTTTCTGTAACCGAATTTAATAACCTGAAATCGAGACACATTTTTATAGACCCATCTGGTTTTTCAACTATCCCTACTGGTGTATTCCATGGACTTTGACATTTCCTAATAAATTTCTTCTAATAAATTTTGTATTAACTCTTCAACTTTGCCTTCTAAATGCATATGTTGTTTTTTGGAGTTTTGTAAAATTGGAGGACCTGAAGTCTTTATTTCATGTGTTATAACTTTTGTATGACCTAAGTCAAACCTATCATCATACTCCACTTTCTGTCATCATCCTTCCTAAACATCACATCCTTTTTTTCAACATTTCGTTTTTTAAACTCATTAACTGTCTCGACACTACTGACGAAATGTAAGCAACAAGGTCTTCTGGTTTTTTCGTTTCAACATTATGAATAAGAGGTTCTATGAATTCATCTGATATATCATTGTTTTCTTCATCTATACAATAAACTCTTCATTCTAGTATTTGTGTATTACTTCGTGATTACACTAACAAATTGCAACTTCTAAATGAATGACCTTTCTTACCGCATATTAAGCACTTGTCCTTCAATAGGCATTCAAATCACATATAGTCATTTTTATCACAACAAAAGCATCGACCAGGTTGTAACCTTTCTTCTACTGGTTCTGGAAAACCACAAAATCTATTATAAATCTTTCGCGCGATGTGTTTCATTGAAACTAAAGGTGGTGGTCTACACTTCGTAGTTGCCCTCTCATTATATTGTTCTGCCATGGGTTTTACTTTATCAAATTGTCTTTCGTTTCTTTCATTTCGATTTGGGTAATTTATTTTTGTTTGATGATTTAAGTTTATTCTATTATTAAAAGATTTTTGAATCCACTTCTTCCGATCATTCTTTCGTATCGTAACCTTCTCGTGCTTCATATATCTTTTCTAAATTTCTAATATTCTCTCTTGTAATATTGGCCTTCATCGATCTATTTTCTTTCAAACGGTCGTTCCGAACTCTGTTGCATAAAATCAGTTTGTCGATGTTTTATTTTAAAATTCCACAGTCATAAACTTCGTCAATGAGTTTCTTTACTCTAACTTCAAATGTAGCAAATCTTTCATCGTGATTTTGTCTTACTGATGATAATTCACAAAATTTATCCACAGTGGACTTCTTTTTTTAAATGTGTCGTTAAACCATTCACGAGAATTTTCACTAGGCGTGGAGATGTATTTAAATTCTTTCCAAAGTATAGATGACTCTTCAGACAATAGTAAGTCAAAAATACTTATTAAATTCAAATCATTAAGGAGCATTCAATCATCAATATATCTGAGCCATTGTTCTGGTTCCGTCGTGCTTCGGCCATCGAATCTTCTGACATTAAAATTTAAAATGTCTTTTGCCTGTTTAGGCAAAGATTCCATAATCAGCTTCCGATGCTGAATTCTTGTTACCACGTGAATCGGTTAGACTTTTTCGGCGTTGTCACCAGTTACCATTTCTCTTCAAAAGGCATATAATTTATATTAAATTTTATTAAAATCAAAAACGAGTCTAATTTATTCTCAATATTAAAACAAAGTTTTTAATATTCATTATTGGACATCACTTTCATAAATAATTCAACCTTAGATACATAAGATTTACTCTAAAATTTGTGATTGTGTTTATCTTTTATTTTATTCAAAAATTTATTTTATCGTTTGTTTTAATAAATAACGGTTCAACAATAGTCTAAGTTATGATTTCAAGAAGTTAGTCTATGAATTTGAATACAAGAGTAATACATTTATTACATATATACATTTAATAATTTATATTTTCATAACAAAGGTCTTATTTATTGCCAAGGGTTCAAATGATTCTGGGAATTTTCAAACAATAACAAGAATTAGGTATTTTATAATTTTCATTTGTTGATGTATTATTTCAACTTCTAGTAATAATATTAAAATATTAAATCCAAAAATTGAAATATTTTTCATCAGAATAATTTCATCCAAAACAAATATAGAGGAATATATTGAAAAGATAAATGACATAAATCCAAATGTTATAATAGGATTAAATTTAACCAGATGTCTGTTTTTAGATGAAAGTAAATTATTGTTTTTATGTAAACTTATTTACAGATTGTCAAAAATTAAGTTAATTCAAATGCTCGAATAATTATGATTCTTGGTGGAACTGACATTAATTCGTTCTTGAATGAAGAAACGAAATTATTTTCACTATCTCTTATTAGGAAATGCCAGTAAAAATAAATAAATTAGATTGGACATTTGAATTTTGTTCTGATATTTTAGGAGAATTATCGCGTTCTCATTGGAGATGAAATTGAAATTTATAAGTATTTATTCAAAAGTATTCAATTTCATTTTTACTATTACTGACTTGTGTGTAGAATATGACTTATCATTTTAATATTAAGATATCATTTATATATTATATAACATGTTTGAAAGGGAAAGGTAAAACTATTCTGACTATTTTCCATTTGCTGCAAATTGATTTAAACTGAATCTATTTTTTGTAATATAATTTTTAAACGATCCTTAATCATCGAAAATGCAAAATGTTATAAATTAAATAGATTTATATATTAATGAATTTAAATGTTAACTAATTTAATATTATAAATAATTAATTGTGAATAAAATAGCCAAAAACTTTTATGTTGGTGATTTTGGCTTGTGGTTTATGCTAAAATTGATTCGTCGGCCAACTGTGATATTTATCCTGAAAAATAATGCGCGGGAAATCCACCAATCAGATCTCGCTGAAGCTTTGGGATGTCAGGCTAATAACTATATAAAATCAAGGCTGCTTTATTATTAAATGTAATCATTAAACTCAGCCGAATGTTTCATTTAATATCAACATCAAGTATTTACCAGATATTATTAGCCGCTGGTCATGGGATAGGTTTTACAGACTTATTAAGTATTATAAATAAAATATTAAAGATTATAAATAAAATATTATTAATTATAAATATGTTGGGGTTGTCGGTGAATTCGAATAGGAATTATTGTCAATCTGACTCCAAGCGTGCTTTTAAACAACAGTAACGAACACCAAACGATATAAACTTTATTGATCTCCACTTCAAAATGACACAACGAATTATCAATCAATCACAATTTGGTGCTTATTATGACCTTCGGGAAGAATAGCACTTTTCGGATCAATTGGCTTTACAATCACTTGACTACTGTGGTGGGTTTCTGAGATTGGTAACTCTGATTTAGTTGCTTTGCTTTGACCTTGCTTAATTTTTTCTTTCAAATTTCTCTAATTTCTTTTTTGTCTTTCTTTGTCTTCTGAAATTTTTGTCTTATTTTTTTTGTGTCTTGTTTTCAATTGCACTTCCTTTTTATACTCCATCATCTAATAATACTTACTGATGTCAAATAGAATTTCTGATATCTTTTAACGCTAATTCCTTTTGGGCCTCCATTATCACTGACAGCTGTCCAGATAACTAATTTTTTAGAGTTGCCCTTTCCCGGATTTCCAAACAATATTTCTTTCCTTATCTTGGAAGGGCTTTCGAGATAACGTGCAAATTTTGCTTTGTTTTTGTTTTCTAAAATTTGCACTTGTTAATTATAAATGACCTTTGATTTAATTGTCGGTTTTTATTGATTTTCTCTTATTCCTTTCTCATTGTTCAACATTTCTTTTTCATTTCCTTTTTATTAAGCTCCAGAACCACATCTTAATCACTTATCATTGTTTCCCCCAATCATTTTACATGTTTATTAATTATTTTATTCTATTATTTAGGTATCCTCAACAAATAAATATTTTAAACAATTACATGCATATTTATCAAATTATCAAATTAGGAAACGTATTTTATTTAAATATCATGGAGACTACTTCCATTAAATACAAGATCTAAACATCTCATGTTTCGAAAAAAGTTACCAAAGGACAGATTTTCATCATTATTCATCAAATAAATAAATTGATTCACATATTCAAAAACATATTCTTTGTTTTGAGCTAGAGGTACCTATTTTTAAGAGCCGAAAATATCCCCTCTGTTAGATTCAATTGTGAGCTATATGGTGATACAAAATCATGTAGCACTGAATTGTTCCTAAGCCAAAAAACGATTCCACATGATTTGTGGAACTTCACATTGTCTATAATAACAGTTTTGTTCCCGGAAAAAATTTTCAGATTTAAACATTCTTGTAAAAACTCAACAAATGAATTAGAGTTATACTACCGTTCTAAAATCTTAAAATTAAGTATTTTCTCATTTGATGTTATCGCCAGTAGACTTATATTTCTTCTTCTGTTCGCTGGAACAATGGCACACGAAGGGGTGTTTTTTTAGAGAATAACCCTAATACATGAAGGCTAAATCCAGTTTCATCTAGATATAACAAACTAGAATCATTAAAATTGCGATATTTAAGTGCAAAACATTTCCTCTTTCCAACAATTTCAAGATACATCACCCTTTCACTAACAATTTCTAACCTTGTTAAATCCAACTTTTTCGCATAATTACTAACAGATGCTTGACAAATTGATATGTTTTCATTTCGTAATGCTTCCACAACCCCATTTTGAGTATAAGTTGTATCATTCTGAAAACATTATCCTACTTTCAAAACCTTTTAGGTTATACCTTTGAGTTTGGGTTCTGACTTTTTAATAAAAAATCATCCAAATTATTTGTTCCATTTTCCGAATCTTCAAGTATTCTCAACCATTTTTACGTAAGAATCTCAGTAAGTATATTGGCCACTATATCTTAATTTATGCAGTCCAGCACATTTCAAGAGAAAAATAAGTGTTTACAATGACTTTTGCACTGCTGAGTAATTAGGGGATGCACAAAATAAGACCGAAGCACGGTTAGAGAGGAATCTCTAGATAAAGTTATAACAAGTACTTAAAACTAATTAATTCGTTAATGGAAAGCCAGAGTCAATGGAAAACCCGAGTTTAGAAAGAACCGAGCTATGCGGGAACCAAAAATAATCGCCAAATAATTACTGATAAAATGTTCCGAGTAGGAGACCGCGAGACTGAACAAATTAGTTTATTTTAAAGTATAATTGCGAAATGATATAAAAAAGAACGGAAGAAAGGCTACTTGCCAACTGGCAGAAGAAAATAAACAAAATTTGTAAAGAGAAATATTAAAACTAAAACAGGTGAGGAATGTAAATAATTGTAAATGCCGTTGTAAAACCCAATAAACAAAAATAACCATGACATCTTACATAATCTTTCCTGAGAATTTCCTGGTGCCAGAGCTTGTCGTTCTAAAGGTTTCATTGAATAAAATATGTATATACACGCAAAAACATAAACAAATATAAAAATGACTTTAAATAAAATCTTGGTTACTTCATATTATTAAAGAGCTTGTCTAATAATAATTTACATTTTGTTTTTCAAAAATTTTGATTTATTATTTTTTAGTTTCCAGGTATATGTAATAAAAAAATCGATATTATACCTCAAGGTATGTGTTAATAGTTTAAAGGTCATCATCACTCGATATTCAAATTAAACTTAATAACACAATTATTTTATTTAATATAATTAATATAATAAATTCAAAGAAAATCTTTGAAAATTTTTTTGAAAAATTATTCCTGATTGAGAAATGTAATCTTTCCATCATCTCTGTACTCGATTTCTTGATCATTGTCGATTGAAGAGATTGACTAATATTCTGCCATCCAAAGGAAAATCACCGTATTTGAAAATTCTAAAATCAAGATTTTACGCTTATATAAAATAAAACGTGCCAAGAAATAAGTTGGCCTACCGAAAACTACGTATTTTGATCCTAATTATATAATATGACATCCTTGTCTTATAAATCTACTTTAGCTAGGCTAAGGTACGTACTTTGATTGCGCGCTACTCCGATTTGGTTTTACGACATACCGGGGTTTCCTTTGGGCGGCAGTATTAGTGAACACATTTGGGGCTAAATAATAAGCATGTCAAATAAGCATGTCTGATTTTAAAATTTTATATAAAGTTTTAATAATTAATGTCATTGGACCCAAAGATTAATGCTGAGTGCGAATGTTTTGAACGTTTTTAAATAGTTTGATTATGTAAAATTAGGATAACTAAAAATGTTGTTTGTTTTAAAATTTTTAATTTTCAATATTAATTTCATGATTTTGGATCAATTGTAGAATCTTGACAGCGCCAAATTAGCAAATATTACAAAAAATCAAAACAATTTATTCATAATGGATATCACGTAAACGCCAAATGAATTCAAATAAGAAGTTATCAATATTTCTTTCAGTTCGATTACGTGGAGGAATTTTCATTTTTAAAGCATAGTTTGTTCCTTCGACGGTGTTTGTACAAGCACCAGAAATATTAGTTTCTGAATGGTTAACTTGCAAATGCATATAACCCAAATCACCTAATTTAGATTAACTCCGCCACATGTCCGTATTTATTATTGAACCCACCCTTACATATTTTTGTATAATTGGAATTATGACCTCTTCCGATCGATTAACAACTTAAACTGCCAACATTTTTCGTTCAACTGTGCATTTAACGCCGACCAAAACAAACACACACACAATCAACTCGATGACCTCGGTTGTATTTCCTCTTTCCCAGTTTAGTTTCATCAATTTCTACGGCAACATCTGACCCACCAATTGTTCTTCATGTTTTCTTCAATAGTGGAAGCCACTAATTGTCTGAAATGTCCATAAAACACAGATACAGTGTGTGATGAAAACCCAGTTAAAGCAGTGATTTGTAACATAGGACAACCATGTAATCAATAGAGTGCCAATTCTGAAATATCAAGACATTTAAGATTGGAATGATAGAAAAACGTGTGAATTTTCGCAACCATGACAATTAACTAATGCACGGAAAACATTTCTTGACAACAAATATTGAATACATGATTCTTCTGTCGAAAATAATTGAAAAAATTGACGAATTGTAGGAAAGGGATTTATCAAAATTACCTAGGGTACCTAGGGTAAATGGCGCCTATGGCAAACACCGATCTTACACCCCTCTCCGACGACAGGTTTGTTACGTTTTATTTTCTATAAAACTACTTTAGAATTGGGTAAAAAAATCACACAAGTTATTAACACTTTATTACAAATTTATCTTTCTTACTTTAGTTGACGCAAATTGTTTAATTATATTATCAAAGTCAACTTCTTCGGTCATTTCTCGTTCTATGCTAAGTAAAGCAAGATCACATAATCGACTTGATTTAACATTTTTAACAAAAAAGGATATTAAAATATTTCAAAATTAATAATTTGTTTGAATATATAAATAAAATATATATTAATTTGGTTGGAATTTTACCCGATGATGACAGTAAATATTTCGAAATATATCGTAAAAGTGTGTTTGAATGGCGCTTTCTTGAAATTAAATGATTGTTATTATTATTATTATTATTATTATTATTATTATTATTATTATTATTATTATTATTATTATTATTATTAATATTATTGTTATTGTTATTATTATTAATAAATAATTAAATAAATTTAGCAACGATTTAATTAAAAGATAACGCCAATAAAAAACTTTTTGTACGATATATTTCGATAGCATAGCTATCATCTTCAGGTACTCAAGACCAACTAAAAATATTATGAATTAACATTTAATTTAAACAAATTATTTTTTATTAATTTAATTTTTTAATAAATAAATATTTATAAAATATATTCAATTCACTTTTTATTAATTTAAAATTTTAAAATTTTCACTTATTCTAATTTTTAAAAAATTAATGTAATTTAAAATTTTCAATTATTTTAATAATATTAAAAAACAAACATGATTTAACATACGTAAACTATTTAAAAACATTCAAAACATTCGTAGTCACAGCACTTTGCACATTAATCTTTGGATCCAATGACCTTATCAGCAATGCTTCACATATCACGCGTTCCCAATAATTATTAAAACTTCTCAACAAAATTCTAAAATCAGACATTCCTATTTCACTTTTACAGCCTCTATTGTGTTCACTAATATTGGTCAAACCCTTCAATCGACAATGCTCTAGAACTCGAGTACGGAGATGACGGGAAGTCTCTCCAATGTATGTGGCATTACACCCATTACATGTAAATTGATAAACGAGATCAGAACACAATCCAACCGGAGTTTTTGATTTATTAATAAACATATTGCGTACCTTACACGAATTAGAGACGATTTTATACTCTAAATTTCCCATCTGTTTACTTAACTTCCTTTTATAATTTGTAAAGCCTTCAGAGTACGGCAATACTAACACATATTTAGGCTCAATTTTTTTAAATCCATTTTTACCATCACCCAGACCAACACTCAATTTACACCCATCCGACAAATTACATTCAGACTTTCCAAAGCATGGATCCTTAGGATTTTTAATCAATTTATCAACAGTCTCTTTTATCATCAACAATAAAAATGATTTAGAATATCCATTCTTTATCAACAACTCCACCAATTTATCAACACTTTTTACCGAATTAGCAAAAGTAGAAGATAAAGACCATGAACGATAAATCAATCCTTTCACCATATTTCTCTTATACTTAAATTCACAAAATTCTGGAGAAGTATAAAGACCAGTATCAGTTGGTTTTCTATAAATCTCTGTCTAATATTATTGTTATTATTAATCTACTTACTGTTACCATTGAACACAGATAACTGTGTCATTCGGTCATACTTTTTTTACAATTATCATTTAAATATCCTTTCGAAATTAGAGCTCAATGATTGCTGTGTCAATTTATAAAAGATTACTTTTATTATTTATATACCAAAACAAATTTAAATTTAAATTATTAACTAATTTTTTTTGTGGATATCATTTGGTCTTGCACCGATATCATTGATGCATAAATCTGCAATAAATTAATGAAATTATTTGCCAGGTATCAACATCACAGATTCAATTCTTTATCAGAATAATAAACGCAATGAAGATTTACTAAAAGAAATGAAAATTCAACATTTCTTTCTTGTTGTTGGACGATTAAGGTCTATAAAGGATCCTGGTTATATTGTAAAGCCATTTATTGGTAAATTTATTCATTATTATACACAACAAATATGCACTTTTAATAATTAATAATAATTTTTAAGATTTTAGATATTTAAACATTTAAAAAACTAATTTTTGAAATTATACTAATTTGTTTAAATTTGTGAGAATTAGAAAACTTCAGATTTTTCAAAACTTAAATAAATATTGTTACATTTATAATACCTTCTTCTTATTTAACTTTGATAAATATCAATAAAATCTTTTAAATTCTTCACCATTGATCCATTTTTCAATTTCATTTATCATCATCTATTTTTTATTATTGAAACGGGTAAATGTGGTAAATTACGATTCGTAAAAAGTTAAAATTTTGAAAAAGTTTTTATTCTTTTATTTTATAAATATTTTGGATACTATTATTAGTTGGTGGTTGGTTAATTTTTATCGAATTGGTATGTTTGTGGTCAATTTTTGGGTTGTGGTTCGTATTTGTGTGTAATTTTTAAATTCAACCAAGGGATCTTTAAGAAGACGTCTATTTATTATGTCACTTTTTTAGGCAATTGTTAACCTTTCCTGTACAAGATTGTCAAACTTCCAGCGATTTCCTTAACATACTTATGCCAAACAATTTAAACCATCCCCTACAAACCATTAACATTTTATAGGACTGGCTTACATGTATAAAATAAAAAAAGGAAATATAGAGATTAAAAGACAATATATTTCACATCGAAGAATTTCGAATGCCTTTAACGATCGAGTTTGCATGTTATCAACTTTGACAGACTAGTTGCAGAAAAACGATGAAAATCTGTGCAAGTCGATTTGAGATTGATCTTGTGGAATGAATCTATCGGCGATAATCTCAAAATACGAGCTTCTAATCGGTCTGCAACAATTTATATCATGGAATTTCATAGACTTGTGACAACGGTGATAAAAGAAAAATATTATGAAAATATATAATTTATGGCCTGAAACAAATTCTAAAAAAACCCAATAGTTATAGCGTTTAGTAAAATGTTATCTTCGTAAAAGATCTATTTTGACAGTAACTTAAGCCATTATGGAAATAAGTTTCGAGTCAAAAAACCACAGTTAATAATTTTTATGTCATTATTTTAAATTTTTGTTTGTTTATCGAAAAACATTTTTTCATGAAAATAGCTCGTTTTATTTTATATCAATTTTCTGTATTCTAATTTTAGCATGATTTTTTTCAAAAATACTTCCGAGTTGCCAGTACTCAGATACTAAAAAATCTCGAGTTCAAATAGTTTAATAATTTATACAGATGCCATTTATTGTTCAGATAATTTCAAAAAATTTTTTTGTGATTGCAGTAATTTTCTCCCGTTTAGTGACTTTGACCACTCTTTTTAAATAAATTCCTGGATACCTAAAAATATCTGATTTTAAAATTATTATTCCGGTAATCTATAATCATTTTCCGAATTTATAAAAAGGTTTTAAACTGGAATTTTATTAAATAAATTATAATTAAATTGCTCCTTTTTGCTTATCTCTTATGGATATGTGGATGTGATAAAACACATGAAATATCCTCAAATTTGATAATATTATATTTAAAAATGGCCATAATAAATTATTTCTGTTCATAATTTTGGCCTCTCGTGTGTATTTTTTATTATAGGGTTTTTGTATGCAGTGTATGTGTTTCTAATTCATTTTTTTGCTCTTCTATGCAAAATTTACTTAATTATTTTTGCGGCTAACCAATAATTTGTGTCTTAATTACATTGAGGTGTATATTTTTTATTATATAAATTCATTTTTTATATAGTAGACCTTAATTTGTGAGGTAACTGAGGTTAATTTATGAAAGATTGTGTAAAGCATGGGTATTTAACCTTTTGCAGTATCTGGGCCACATGGTAAATTTTTTGAAGGCTTGTAGTCTGCTGGAAAAAAGTCAACTACTTTTAAAAGTTTAGATGTTTATGAAAAAGAAAAATACTTGAAAAATTTGAAAAACAATTTCCTCCCTAGTTGCGTAAATAACTATTGAATTAATTTTAATTGGATTAAAGAAATAAAAATGGTTAAGCTCAACATCAACATTGAAATGATTTTTATTTGTTACACCATGCATGGGGTGCAAAATATGGTGTGCTGGGCCGCATGTTAAACACCCTTGTGCAAAGGGCTTTCAGTAGCTCATTTACTTTTGAGATATAATTGAGAAAGACTGTTTAGTTTATTAATAAATAAATTATTACAAAAATTTTGACACTGTCAGCAAAAACAATTTTTAAAAACAATTTTAAAAAAACGCTTGTTACTGCAACACTCAGATTTACGTTCTATATTCTTTATATTAAACATTATCAAAATTCAAAAGTTGTTCAAATTTTTGTCAAATGACCCAAATATTTTGTCTTAAATGGCCAAATATAAATTATAGTTAGTTGAATTCTTTAATTGAATTTAGGTCTATTTTTTTATAGTCAAAATTAATTCTTAATTTATGGTTTTTAACTATTTAATCCATATATACCCACAATTATGTATTTAATCCAAAATTAATAATTTTTTAGATAAATGTTACTTCACTGCTGGCCGCGTTATTTACTTTTGAAAATCAAATATTCTCTGCATTATTTAAATTATTATTCAGAACAATTTAAATCAGTGTTTCTCAAGCTTTTTTCAACCATCGCTCCCTTAAGACACAATTTGATTTGCCACCGCCTCCTAAAGATTATTTAATTGTATAATATACAAAATGTATTACATGTAAATAACTTTTAATAGTACAGAACAATTGCTACCGGATTGATCCAATAGGATTATTTAACAGAAACCTGCGAAATCTATGTTAAGTATTTTAAGTTTTTATACCATCATACGGGTAGAAATATAAACTAATTATTCGTTATTGTGTAGTAGGTAGGTTTTAATTTTAGTGAAATTTAAAATATAAAGTAAATGAAATTACAAATCTACCATCGCCCTCTTAACCCACTTCAACGTCCCTCCATTTTTTTCTGGGCCCTTTAAAGCCCCCTCTAGGTCTCAAACGCCCACAAAGGGCGTTATCGCCCACTTTGAGAAAGGCTGATTTAAATAATAGAGTAGTTTTTAAAAAATTTTAAATTTTATTCCCAAAACAATAAAGTCTCTCTGAAAATACTTGGGTCAGTAACGACCCAAGAGGCATATACATAAAATAATTTAAAAATCAAAATTCTTCTAAAGTTTTTCATCAAGTTAATTGACAATTGATATAATTTTATTGAGAATTTCAATATTTTATCTTTTATTTTCGACCTGATCAAATTGCGCATTTTCTTCATTCTCACTACAGCGTCCCTTCCTAATTCCACTTATTACTTTCCGATTTGTCGGATAGTTTACACCAAATTCTACCCTTCTAATACTTGCTTAGACTAGTGATATTTTATATCAATCAGTCTTAAATGAAAGAATACTTCAAAATATAAATCTTACAGGTCTAATTTTTCAAAATAAGATTTTTCACAAAGTTTTCTACAGAATTAAATGCTAGGTTTACCAAAAATTAATTTAGAATGGTCTTCTATTCCTGGAAATGAAAAATACAGTTTACTTTATGTTGGCAGCGTTGTAAGTATTTTATTATTTTATGTATTGCTATTAAAATATTTTTGTTTTTTCAAGATCTTCAATAATTATGTAGCACTACGCTTTCTCTTTGAAATAAAAATAAAATAAATATATTATCAACGTATGAAGTGGTCAATGTTGCATAGCTTGAATGCATCTTTTTATTTTATAAAATAAATTTTAGAAACGAATGTTATTAGGTCATATTGGAAGGGGCACTTTTGATTTATTCTGAGTACTCTTGTTTTTAATGACATTCCTAATTTAATTACATTTTAATTTACATTTTCTTTACACAATATAGTCCAGTTTTTTAAAAAACCATTAATTAAAACACGAATAATAAAAAAAACTATCCGTGATAATAATCGGGTCATTGTAGTTAGCGAGTTGATATTAACCAAGTAAAAAACTAACCGTAAAAACAGTTTTTAAACTATTTATACATCTCACTCTTTTACATTTTGTAAAAATTCAAATTTCAAAATGCGTGCACAATGCTATAAAATATTTAATATTGACAAATTGAAAATTGTCAAAAAACATACCTTCGATCGATCTGCAATTTTGACAGAATTCATTGTTCTCAACGACAAATCTATCTACCAAATTTCAGCTCGATCCGATTATGGGAAGTGAGTTATTCATACATTCAAACATACAGACAAAGTTAAGTTAATATAGAGTTAAAAAATGAATTGTGTTAACAATATAAAATTAAATAAAACCTTTTGATGATAACAAACTGGTTAGGACAAATGGCGGTATTCTTTATGTTACATGATTGTCACAATGTTGTTAAATTCAAAATGATAATCACTTTATTATCATTTTGAATAAAGTTGCCTGTAATGTTCACTTTAAATTTTGAAAAGAAAACTTAAAATTTGAATTTTTATTTATTTACGTTATTCAGTTTTTTCCAATTTCTTTGGTAGTTTTTCTTCAATCGTTAAATTAAATTGTTTAATTTATTCTTGTTATTTTTTGTAACCCCTCCATGTAAGGAAGGATAATTAATGAATATTGTATAATTAATTAAACTAAAATATTGTGTAATAATATATCAAAATTGCAGTTTCATGATCATAGGTTATTTATGATGTTTAATGGTTGTGTTTGAATGTTGGCATGTTTGTGTATCTGTGTATTCTGTATCAGTAATTTGTAAACCAATTAACTCCCTTTTCAGATGTTTGCAATGAAGTGCTATATAAGAGTTTGAGATTTGTCGCCAGAAAAAATATTGTACATATATGTCTTTTTTTTAAAACGTCATATACGAATTATATCCCACATATAGTTTTAGGAAAAAGTAGCATAGATTCCTCTTTTCCATTTGTTTCATTTTTATTGAATAAATTTAAATTGTACCGTTTTATTAGGAAGAAAAAACAGAAGATATTATTTTATTCCTAAAACAAATAAAGAAGTTAAAAATGCAATTCACTGAATCAAAATGACCTTCAATTTAGATTCCAAAACATTTTTCACGTGGAAAGTTTACCGCAAAATCAAGTTTTTAATTTACTGCTCAAATGCACTGCATTCATAAATTGTTCCAAAAATGAAGGACAATCCACAAGCATTTTAGAGGTAGTTTGCAAACTCTAGTAAGAAATAATATATTTAGGCGATGTCACTTGGAGCCCCAATAATTGCTAGAAATGTTCCCGGAAATATTGGATTAGTGGAAAATGGGTATAATGGACTGTTATTCAGTTGTGAAAAGGTTTTAATTTTTGTAATAATAATTTGTCCTATAATCAACTAATATAGGACTTCATTGAGAATCTTACGAAAATAGTAGAAGATTCAGTTGGTAAGGCATTGGCTGAAAATGCTAAAATATATGTTAGAAGAAATCACAATTCGCTCACGGAGACTGAAAAATACATGAATATTGTTAATAATGTGAAATCAGAAAATTGAGAAAAAATAAATTTTCACAACTGTTTATTTCATTTTTGGTTTTTATCAAATAAAATGTTATCTTCAAATGTTAGGAATTTTTAATTTAATTTTTATATTTAATTTTTTAGCTAAATTTTTTTAATATATATTTTTATAAATTAATTTTAATTTTTAATTTTATATTTAAATTTTTAATGTTTTATTCTTAATTTAATTTTATAATGTTTTTTTTTAACTTTTAATTTAATTTTTTATGTTTTTATTTTTAAAAGAATCACATAACATTGGCACTGGATTAATAAAAAGAAAGCGAGAATTCAATATATATATATAGTGTATTACAATTTATTTCGACAACTCACTGTCTTTGTCAGGTAGATTTGAACTTAAAACAATATTTATTTAAAATGCTTTATTCAAACAAATTTCTTCGTTTAAATTTAAAAATTAATTATATTAAAAGTCATAAATTCTGTTTTAAAATCTCAATTATTTTAAAATTTTAATTCTGCATTATAGGATCGTCATCGTATTTATTGGTAGACTTCAAGTCTTTCTTAGATGGTATTATGAATATTTATGTCATGTGTGCTATGATACATACATTGGAATGAATGCCCGTCAGTTCCGCTGTCAAGTTCTTGATCTCAGTCGACTTATGAACTTACGCAATTTTGCGCTGAAGGTTGAAAATAAATGTAAAATATGTTTGTTTAAAATTTTGAAAATATTTTATTAAAAGTTTATTAAAATTTTGTTAAATTTCAATGTTATAAAATTTATTAAATTAAATTTTTAAAATAATTGAGATTTTAAAGCAGAATTTAAAGTTTTTAATATAATTAATTTTTAAATTTAAATGAAGAAATTTGTTTAAACAAAGCATTTTAAATCAATATCTTTCAAGTTCATATCTACCTAACGATGACAGTTAGTCAGTCGAAATATATTTAGTATAATATATATGTTGGATTGGCGCTTTCTTTTTCGTTTAAATTTTTTAATTTTATTGTTGACACTTGGTTTTTTGACGATGTACTTAGTTACTCCTAGGTGATATCGGGTCTAAATACCAAACACGACTATTATTAACAACCAACATGCACGTGGATGCGAGTAGCTTGACTTCCATTGTGAGGATGGCTATCAAATTAAATTCTTATAGGCAATATAATTCTTATAAAGACCAAGAGGTTTATAGATTACTATAAACAAAGATTATAACAATTCACAAACTAATATTATTATTATATGAACTTCTTTTGATTTTTACTACTGATTTCTTTTGATTTTCCAATGGCATTATATTCATATTTATTAAAAAATATAAATATAATATTATTATTTATTAATTAATAAATCGATTTAACATTTTAATTTCTTGTGTTTCCACGCAATTTTATTTTATTAAAACAAATAAATAATAATTTTACATTATAAAAGACTTGATTACACCCACTGTTGGTACTGCATGATGTTGGCGAAACACATATGGAGATTGGCAATTGCTTAGTAACATCAGGAGCCATGGTACAACCACATGCTAAGCAGATTTGCGTTTTTTTGTACATCGACTTAACTGTTCCGACTGTACTTATATAATTTTTAAAAATATTGCTCAATGAATTATTAGGTGCTTTAATATTTAATATTATATTTTAATAAATATTGTTGGGATTGTTGGTGAAATGACAAGTTCTCAATATTTATTTTCTATCACAATTACAATCGACCCAATTCCTGGTAAAACAATCGCACTAAAGATTCATCACTCAACACACAGTGAGCAATTGTTTAAATAATAATAGCCAGATTAATTCTTTAATCAAACTTCCTCGATATACTTGTACTGTAAAGCTATTTTCTTAATTTTGTAGTTTTCTGTAAATAGCTCTAAATTTTTATATCTGTTTTTCAGATTTTCTCTCTTATAATTTGTTATTTACTGGCACTTAGAGATAATCAGAATTTTGTTTTCGTTTTCTTTTTACTATCTCCACCAGTTCCTCTCATTTCTGTTATCCCAGGCAGCTGTCAAAATTTTGTTTTTTTATTTTTATATTTTTCAGACTTTTCTGGTGGTTTATTCGTTATCTTAACAATGCTGTAGAGATAAAGCAATTCCATTTTGCTGTTTGTTTTCTCTTTTCAATTCTGTTCCTTTTAAATATTTAATAAAAATTTTCAATCACTAGTCAATGCTAATTAATTTATTTGATGAAAACATTTTCTATTTATTACAATATATGAGTAAATTAAAAATTTCCCAAGAAAAACATTTGAATTATAATTATATCTTATTAGTTTTGTTTAAAATTTCAATTTTTAAAAAGAAAACCCTTAAATTTTATTTAAACAATAAAAAAACCAATAAAATTAAAATGAAAAAATTTTATAAAGGACCGAAATATTGTGGAACTCTATAATTAAAAATATTTATCTTTTCCTTCAAAAATTATTTTCAATGAACCGGATAATTGAAATTATGATGGAATCCCACAAACAATTAAATAATTTAAAATTGAATTATGGGATATAATTACAATAATAATATTATTATTATCGGAAATAACTAGATTGAAAAAAAGAATTATATAAATTAAAACAATTTTGGTTTAATAATTTCATTAAAATGATTTTTATTTACTGTTGTTTGTTCCTATCCATCTTTCAAATATATTCCGCAAGGTAAAATTTTTAATTATTTCATTTTTCATATAAAATATTATAAATGTTATTCATCGATTGGGATTATCGAAAATTATTTACAAAATAGTGAAATAAATACTTTTTGTTTTAATTTCTGATTATTTTTGTATCTACAATTTTTCATATTTTACAATTATCTAATCAATGGAGGTAGAATATTAAAATAGAAAGTAAAAATTTTATTTATTAAATCGAAAGTAAATTAAAGACCTAATAATACTGACTCTTTTATATAAAGTAAATCTTAGATTTAATTTCAAATTATTTTATAAATAATGTGACAAATATGAAGGAAAATCAAAATGAAATGTTATTACTATTAAAAGTAGTAATGTACAATTGTTTATATTATATATACTTAATAAATAATGAATAAAATGATGTTTTAACGGTATTAAATATTAACAAATAGCAAAGATAAAGTCTAAATTTGAAATAAATTATTATTATAATAAATATTGAATGTATAATATTTGTTAACTAATATACTTATGGGAGTAAATTAAAATGTTTATTTGTTTAAACAATTACATTTAAATATAGATAATTATAATTATATGCATACAGTATCGAAAGGATTTTGTTGGAGTATCTTTTTAACATATAAATTTATAAAATTTCCAGTGAATGCCCGTGAATTAAAATACATTTGTCTTTATAACTATATGTTATAAAAATCAAAATATGTTAGAAAAATCAAATGTAGCGAAGAGAATAAGATTGCCGCATTCTAACGTTCGTTACACAATCGTCGACATCTTTTACTGGAACAAAAATAACTAGTATTGGTAACACGTATCTCATATTTTTGCAAGGGGTCTGTACTACATTGACACATCATTTCGCTCTACCGTATGAAAATTTGGAAGGCATCCTTCACATTATTAAATGGATTATGACTTTTTTTAATTTTATAAATAATCAAAAGAAATTTCGTATATATTATATTTTATTTATTTTCAGATTAGTAAAAAGAGATGACATTGATTATATTTTAATTATAAACACTTCAGAAGAATCGGAAAGACTTGAATTGATTGATGTTTTTGTACAAGTAATTCATAAGTGTTTATAACAGTTTTATATTATTATATTACATTTACAAATTTCATTGCCATTGTTTTAATTATATTTTTATAAATTAATTTATATTTTATCTAATTTCATTATATCTAGATTTTAATTACTTAATTATTCCATTTATATGATTTAATCGAAATATTTCCTAAATTTTGTTAATTAAAAATTAAAAAAGTATTTAAAAAATATTATTAAAATTAATGAAAATTTTATTAAACATCGCACATTGAAAAACGATTTTGATTAAAATTTTTATATATTCTGAAGTTGTAAATTATAATTTTAAGAATTATTTTATCATTCTTAAAACAACTTTTTTTAGTTTTAATTATTTTAATATAGCACGTTGCAAAAGAAAAAAAAACCAATAATAAAAAAATAACCGATAAATCACATTTTTAGAAGCATATAGATTTATCAGTGTGTTCAATATTCATTAGCAGTTACACCAATCAATTTATTATAGGTTTAACTTTAATATTTATTTAAAATAACATTTGACACCTTTAAATTAAAAATAGAAATTTTGAATTAATACAAAACAAATCAATATATAATTTTCACTGTTTATAAATTTACAACAAAATTTATTTTTTAGAGCAATTTCCATATTGAAACTGACCCGAAATTTATTCGGGGATCAACTTCAGAAAAATCGGATGCTGAAGATTTAAAGAAAAAATTGGAAGACAAAGGTTTTAAAGTGAAATTCGAAAAAGAAGTGAATACCTTCTAAACGAATAGTTATAGTCGATCTAATATCAAAATTAGCTTAGTTTAATATAATAAATTTCTTTATTGTTTGCTTTTTATTACAAGAAATTTTGTTTTCAGAATCGTATTTATTTTTTAAAAATAAATAAATTTCCGAACATTCATTAAAACAAACACAATTTAAGAAAAACACTAGTTAGGACAGTAAATACATTCTGATAATTACTGAAGGTTTTTATTTCGTTGTCCAGAACCATTTTATTACATGTCAAACATTCAGTAGACGCATAATGAGATGACCCTTACATTTGATAGGCCATGCTATCATTGCTGTTTAAGTTTATTGGTATAAAGGAACCTATTAAGTCAGATATTATGTTGAAAGTGTTATGAAAGCTCATTAAATCAAAATTACGTATTTTTTGCAAAAGAATAATGACATCAGTTTTAAATTATAATAAAAAAAATTATAACTTGTAAATCTCACTGTAATAATATTTTTACTTGTCCAACATCAAAGTTCATGTTTTAAAAAGATCGGTTAAACATTATAAAAGCCCTTGCAATTTGACATATTTTGATGCCGACTTTATAAATTGGAATTGAAGTGTCCACTCTGAGCCCCTCAGTTATCACATGGCTTGTTGAGTCAATGCTTTTTTGGTTTATTGTAATTCCAAATAAAATAATGGCTCCTTTAAAATATATATTATTTTAATAAAGTAAGATGTGAGCTTTCAAACTCAACCCCTGTGGTGTCGTACTAATTTTTACTTGCTAAAAAATTTGAATTTTTGAATATTGGTTTTAAATGCAAAGTGCAATGACTGACAATAGTTTGCGGAATGTTTTTGACTATAATAAAAGAGTGATATTTATTTTTGAGTGCCAACTGTGAAAATTCTGACCATAGTAGGAGGTCTATGATATTTCCTTTACAAAATTTATACCTTCTTGAACTCTTCATATTTGATGACTACGACTTTTATGAATTTCCAATGAAAGATCGTCAAAAATCTGAAAAAGCGAATTTTTTTAGGTTCAGATTCGTCGCACGATAGCACGAGTGCCTGTGAAATTTTTTCAAAGTTTTTCTTCGAAATTTTAGAATTTCTTCATTTTTACAAACGAAAACTGTTTTGTGTTTCTTCTAGAAGATGGTTAAATCATGAGTGTAATATATATATATATATACTTGGAAACGCCAAATATAAGAAATATATTTAGAAGAAATTATTTTCATCTTCAGTCTGCCATCAAAATCTTTGTTAAATGTTATATACAGAAGCAATAATGATGTAATAGTTATGATTTAATGGTTTTATTTTAAGTGATTGTGATTTAATCATCAACGCCTTACATAAAATTCTTTCCCACTTGAAGTTTTTATATAAAATTTTAAAATCTTTTAAATCAGTTGTGTCTTTGTACATTTTTCTATGCTCAATAATATTACTTAAACCTCTCAATCGGCTATATTGTTGAACTTGTGTGCGAAGATGACGGGAAGTCTTGCAAATGTATGTGACATTGCACCCATAACATGAAAATATATACACTAGATCAGAAACTAAACCTATTGGTGTTTGAGATTTATTGATTTTAACGATTTTAATACTATTTTAAACAATTCTGAATTGTCTAATGGTTTTGTGATAACAATATAAAATTTCTAAAACCTTTCGAATATGGAATTACCAAAAACATGTATTTTTATGCGTTCACCATCATTAGGTGGGTTATGGTTTCCTTAGTCTCTTTCTTAGTTTCCTTCTTTCTACAAACGCCTTAGAATATCCATTTTTATTCAAAAGAAAAACCATCTTTTGTATACTTTTGTAACACTTTTCAAACGTCGAAGATAATGACTAAGATCTAAAAATGAGAATATTGATCTTTGTTGTGATTTACGGAGAAAGAAGATATTGGATTATTAGACATTATACGAAGTTGCATTTCGTGAATTGTTGAGGTTTGCTACTTCTAATGTGGCTTTTCTTTTTAATGATAAGGGGTATCAACAAGTTGACGGAGTAACTATGGGATCACCTTTAGCTCCAACTCTTTCGTCAATCTTTCTTTCAAAATTAGAGAAACAGATTTCGGAATTTCCTTTTGTTAAGCCTAAAATAAATAAACATTACGTTAATGATATCGTTTTAGTATTTTCTAGTTCTGATGATATTGTTCCTTTTTTAAATAAATGAATGGGCTTCATTCTAATATTAAGTTTATAGTAGAAGAAGAAGTCAATTTATTTGTTGCATTTTTAGATTTATTAGTCGAAAAAACGGCTAAGGGTTTTGAAACCGAAATATATAGAGAGCCAACAGACACAGGCCTATACAAAACTTATATTTGGCGTGTTAGAGCTTTTATTAATAATGGGCCATCACTGTTTTGATATATATATATATATACAAACATTTAAAATATCAGCTAGTAGGACAAGACGGGAACTCCCGACAGCTTATGCATTACAATATATATATATATATATATATATATATATATATATATATATATATATTCTGCGTTATTTATGGTTAAAACTATGTTAATAATTTGGAAATTTGGATAGAGAAATATTTATTTTTTATCACAAAGTTAAAAAACAAAGTTCAAGGAAATTTATTGAATTAATTTTCATTTTAAATTTAAAATATTTTTGAGATTTATTATATTTAAATTTAAAATCTCTCAAATATATTTGTGTATTTGCGCTGTACGTATTTATGTCTTTATTGCAATAAAACAAACATTAAATTTAGAACTTGCTAATTAGAAATTGTCAACACTGCCATTTATTTTAATTGTCTCAATTTTTCCTTAAAACCGAAAATTTACAATTCCTTCTCAATTTTTCAATTTTTTCCTTATTTTGGTGACCAATTTAATGGTTGTTGGAGATTTTTAAAATCCTGATTAAACTAAAAATTGTTTTTTTAATGACTTTTATAATTTATAAATAAATAATTAAATAAATTTGGCAACGATTTTATAATTTAATTAAATTTTTATTTAAAAAATATTTGTTTTAATTACTCGCATTATTTCAAAAACACTGAAAATATTCATATTAAATAAGATATTATTTTATATTCTGTTAAATTTAAAATAAAAATTTTTATTATTTGTTAACAATCTCAATTATTAATAATTATTAAATCTCACAAATAAATAAACAACAATTAAATTTGAAATCCGAAAGAGATTTTATGAACATTTATTTTGCACGCCAACAGACATTACAGTCACTCTGATAAAAACCAACTAATTATATTTTATACTTCCTTTTGTAAACATATTTGATTTGTGATTTCGATACTTATTTTAGATTAGTAGTTATTATTTTATATAGAAGAGTTATGTGACCAATATAAAGTCATTAAGTAATGGAATCATAAAACGAATTCAGGGATGTCACCAAGCCTGGTCACATATGGAGAATAAGCAGGTTGCCGTTTGAGTCTGAACATGTTGCTTCCTTCGCGTTGATAAAACATTTTCGGTAGGTATAATATAAATGAATTTTGAGAATTGCATGTATTATAAATCATTTGCAATACTCTGCTACCAAAAATCTGTGAATATTCATTTTTAAAATTGTTTACCCTAAAAAATTAAAAATGTTATAATTTTAAAAATTTTGCTATTAAAATAGTGTGAAAACAATTTCGTAACCATTAAAAACAGCCAACGGAAGATATCCGATTGGAAAGATTACAATATCATAAGTTTTATATCGAAACTTTAAAACAATTTCCGTTTTAATTTATTTTTTATAGACCATCGATAAATAATTTTGTTTTATTTTGTATTTTATATGTACAACTAGAGTATTCATTATTTAAAGGCTTACTGTTTCTGGATAAGAACAATGATTGAGTTGCTAACCAGAATGCTACTGGATCCATCATAATTTCCCCAGAAGGACCTTTCAAACAATATTTTACGTCGCAACATAAACATATGAATTACATTATTTTATTTGCATCCCCCTTTAAATGTGCCTAGTTACTCACGAACAAAATGTATAAATAATTGTTCTACGAAAACATATCCCAAAGGATTAATTAAACTACGAAATACTGCAATCCAAATAAGTTTCAAAACAATAATAATTCAAATTATAATAACAATCGTATTAATATTAATAATAATAAGACTAATACTAATAATACTAATAAAACTTGTTAGATGTTGTAAAAACATCTTCGTTTAGTTCAAAATCAGTAGTAATAAAGTTCAAAATTCATTCAAAATTTATTTAATCAAAAATTCCGAGTATTTAAACAAAATTAACAACGACATTTATTTTTATTTTAAAATTTAAACAATTAAAATATTTTAAAATTTTATTTTATTTAAAAAATAAATATAAGTGGCCACGAGTCAAAGTGGCCACGAGGGGGCTCAAAACCTTTCAATTCATGACTAGGTATTGACTTATACTTATGGGAAATTCATAATAATAATAATAATATATAATAATAATAATAATAATAATAATAATAATAATAATAATAATAATAATAATATAATAATAATAATAATATAATAATAATAATAATATAATAATAATAATAATAATAATAATAATAATAATAATATAATAATAATAATAATAATAATAATAATAATAATAATAATAATAATAATAATAATAATAATAATAATAATAATAATAATAATAATAATAATAATAATAATAATAATAATAATAATAATAATAATAATAATAATAATAATAATAATAATAATAATAATAATAATAATAATAAAAATAATAATAATAATAATAATAATAATAATAATAATAATAATAATAATAATAATAATAATAATAATAATAATAATAATAATAATAATAATAATAATAATAATAATAATAATAATAATAACAAAAGGCAGCACAAAAGTGTTATTTTTCTGATGTCATATAATTCATCACTAATTGTTTCCGGAAATAATTTTCTTAAACATTATAAATAGAATGTAAATGCTGGCAAATTAATTTAGAAATGATATTTCCTTTAATTTTCTCCATGATCCTAGTTGTGAAGGCGTCGAATGATGGAAGGTAATTCAATGTCATTTATAAATTTGTCACTATTCCACAATGTAGAATTTCAAAAATCAATTTAGGTAGAAAATTTAACTGGGAATTTATAAAATAAACTTATTTTATTATTTTTCTATTTGATCAGTGATTTGTGTACACTGATTTATATATACTCATTATATATACTTGTTTCGATCTGTTAGTTTGTATAATGAAAAGCAGTTGGGCCTTACTTGGGTTATTAATTCCCCATTCAATTAAAAACTTTACCCAAGTTCTCCGTCAAAATATTTATTAATCCATGATAAGATGAATAAATTTTGACTTTCTTACTTCCAAAACATACGTTATTCATCCTAAGTTCAGTAGCAAGATCGCATCTAAAACGCTGGAACTATTACTCGAAAATTTTGTGCTTTCAAAACGTAGAATATTGCACCTTCCTACAGAATTTTAGGATAACATTAGCAGAGAGCAAATCATGCTGTCACGATACGAATACCCGTAATGCTAATTTTTCATTTTAAAAATAAGTTTGTTTCTTCTAAGAAATGCATTCAGTACTATCATCTTTAGGCTTGGTTTTTATGTAATCTTCAAGTTTAGGTCGGATTCTTAATTATTGGGGGGTTTCTGCAAGAACTTGTTTATTTGTATCAGAAATAGATCGACTTATCATGATGAAATAAAGTCCACGTTAAATGAAAGACTTTTTGCACTAATCTGAACAAGAAAATAATTCCAAAAAGTAGACATGACCGGTTGAAGGCTGAACTAGGTTAGCAAGTCAGGAGAGCATTAAGCCAAGAACATCAAATTTTGCATCGTTTTCGTGTGTGAAAGAATGTAATTATAAAGCAAGTAAAACACTAATTAAAAAAATTATTAATTCATATTTTAAATTCATTTTGTCTTCATCAGAACTGAAAATTTGTAATAATTAAAATTGTTGAAAAACTAAAAAACAAAAAACGATAAATTAGAAAAACAGTCTTAAAAAAACTTTTTTTTTATATTTTGTTTGTATAATATATTGGTACATGTTTTTTATATGGTCACCAAAACTTTAACACAACACGACACGACACGACACGACACGACACACACACACACACACACATATATATATATATATATATAATAAAAATATTTAATTTTAATTAAGGTAACTTGAACCTAATGGCCATAATTTTACAATGTATTCGATGATTGAGTCGAAAGGAAATCCCTTTTACATGATTCTTCAACATGTACTCACACAGTCTCGTTCCTGTAGCCCACGCCTGATGCAGCAGATATACCGTTGTAAATTCGCTATTTACTAGGCATAGTAGTTCTTCCAGGAAAAATGTATTTCCAAATTTTTGGCATCAGCATAACATCATTTGTAAAAGGGATATCGAAAATGAAAGTTTCTCCTATATAATGAATAATATCACCAAACATTTATCGCTG
Source organism: Schmidtea mediterranea (assembly GCA_022537955.1). NCBI lineage: Eukaryota > Metazoa > Platyhelminthes > Tricladida > Dugesiidae > Schmidtea > Schmidtea mediterranea. Next base: position 91,000,170 of record CM039679.1, read on the forward strand.
TATCTCATTATATTGAAAACAATGAAATTAAAAAACATTACCAAAAAACTTAGAAAAATGCCAAGTACAATTATATAAATAATTAAATAATAAATTTTATACTTATTTATTTATATTTATTTTAAATTTAATTACCAATAAAAAAAATAAAGTTTTTGTTAAAATGTGACATTTATAATATTTTTTTTTCAGTGAATCCGTCAGTCATACAGATTTTATCATAAAAGTAACGAGTCCTGATAAGTACGACCGAATATTTGCGGCGAATGAATTTTCAAAAGTAAGACTAATATTTTTAGATCATAAAGTTTATTGAAATTGTTTTTGAGAACCAGAATAATACATAATAAAATTTTTTATATTTATATTTATTCAGATAAGCCTCTTTTTTAAAGCTACGAAATACAATTTATTACTACTTATTAGCTAATAAATGCAAAATCTTAAAATAAGCGAAAGGTTAATTTTAATAAAAATTTTATTTATTTTTATTGTTGGTATCAAAATTAAAAACACTTTTAAAGCGTTTCATCCACAATCTTATGTTATCAAAACGTTCTATATGCTATATAGCAGGGATCGGCAATCTTTTATCTGTGGTGTACCAAGCCACACTGCCAATAAATTCAGGGTGCGACCTTATTTTTAATATATCAATGGTAAAAACCAAATAAAACACGTTTCAACTGGTATCACAACCGAGGGAAACGCATTTTAAAAAGCCCCTCTATTCCACGACGAAATCATGTACAGGGTTAAATTTAAACTCTCGTTGAAAGTTCCACAGTAACACATGTGTGATCTACAGCTTTTAATCTTTTTAATGCCACGTGTCAACACAAGAGATGCTTGTGATTTTATTTGACGTAAGGAAAATCGGTGTTTAATAAAGTAGGAAAATACCATTTCAATACAAATAAAATATATATTTTTATCTAATAATATTAGAGAATATATGTGACACTACCTTTAGCAGTAGAAGAGTCGCTATTACCTAAACCACTTTATAGTGATGTATAGAGTACCACTGACAACTCCACCGCGTTCCATAGGTTTCCGACCCCTGCCATAGAGTATTTTATAATCGCCTAATTGACATTGATTTAGCGTTTTAATAATATCAATTTATTAAAAAATATTTTTATTTCACAACTGTTCCATATTGACAAACAATTGCATTATTTGTGTTTTTGTAAAAAAATTAGTTAAATAATAAATTATAAATAAAATTTTGGCCTAAAAGTGAAGAACAAAATAAGAAATAAATATTAATCAATAAATAATAATAGTTCATAAGACTAGATTTAGAAAATTATCCAAAAACAATATAATATTTTAAATTAATCATACTAAAAATTAATTTTATTAAAAATTATTATAAAATTACATAAAATAGAAAATAGATCAGATAGGAAAAGGAAAAAATACATTAAAGTTAACTTCTATTATTTAAAAATTTCCAATTTAAAACATTTTATTGCTTATTTTTAATTTATAAATATTCCGAAAATTTTGTTATTTTAATTTCAAACGATAAATATTATGTTGTTGAAAATAAGATTTGAAAGTTATTTTATATTCAATATTTTAACACCGTAAATAGCTTTCCTTCTATTTTTCTGTTGAGTTGTCAAAAACATTATACCAAGATAAAAAAGTATAGGAGTAGAAGTTCGGAAATTAACCAAAATTTATTCTATTATGTTTTCTTCCTTTACATATTTATATTGGGTTATTAAGGTGAAAAGAGTACAAGAACGCCATAGGTTTTTTAAATACTAAATAATTTTTTATGCAAACGTTATAAATTTTACATAAAATAAGTGGACTAAATTACGGCCGATATCATATTCTGATTGGTTCAATACAAATTTGTACTTCAAATTAATTGTTACCCACAATTTTGACAGTCAGTGGATAAAATTCAGTTTTCAAAATGTAACAAAACAATATTGTTACCGAGTATTTGATAGCAAACAATCTTTTGTCCAAATTGGCTTTGCTTAAAATGTATTGGATTTTCAGGGCTCGAGGTTTTGAGGTTTTAATAAATTTAAAAAAAAAGAAAGTAATTTTCAGCATTTTCAGTCAAAAGTTAAAGAAAATCATAATCTTAATTACCCAATTTTGTTGCAATATTTTTAAGAAAGTCGTATTAAAGAATAATTATGTGAAAAACATCAAGCAACATAATAAGGTTCAAAAGACTTTATGTTTTTATAAAAATTAGAGAAGGCGAGCAAAGGAAAAGACTGCACGGGAAATGTTTGGCGGATTATGAAAAAGCAGTGAATGAATTTTATGAAATTTTGACAAGCAATTCAAAATAGTATTTGTTATATATTTTAATTGAAATTTTACGCAATTCGGTTACAAGCAATTTACAATTATTGATTGCGATAAAACAAATTTTACAACGAAATAGTAAATTTATAAAATAAATTAACTAATTTTTTTCTCTTTCAATTATCTTTCGAATTTCCTTCTCATGTTTTTGATATTTTTGATATATAGTTTTTAGTATATTTTGAAAGAAATTTAATTATATTTATTATAGAATAATATGCATGTCACAGCAGAAGGGGATTCGATTTCTGGAACTATAAAAAATAAGGAAATTGCCGAAGAATTGGAAGCTACATTTAAACAAATGGGACTGAATACAAAAGTAACAAAAGAGGACGTTTCTTTTAATAAGTAGAATGGCAAATAAATTCGTTAAATATATTTACTACTTTCCCATTTTTTATTTCATATTACTATTAAATTTAATTTTAATTAAAAAACTGAAACATTGAATTCCGTTTGAAGTGCATAAGGTATTTGTAGTCTTTTGACTTAAATTAAAATTTCATATGATTATTAATAATAATAATAATCGTTAAAAAGAGAAATTGATGTACAACAGTTTATTCTAACAAATATGAAACACACTATTATAAAGATTTCCTTTGTGTAACTTTTATAAAGGGAGTTTATTGGTTTAGTAATTATTGATACAGAATACCTTCAGACACACAAGCACAATAACATTCAAACACAACCAAGGGCGTACACAGAAAAAAATTTCGGGGGGATTTTCAAAGTAAATTTTCATTAAACAGTTTTATTGATTTTGTATACATATTTATAGTTATACATGCTATCAAGTCACATTTGTCCAACCCTACCTTGGTAAGGCGTTGCACCCTGATACCTAGTAAATCAATAATCAGCGTTTGTTATCAAGTTATATTTGGCAAACCCTACAAAGTAGGGCGTTATACCTTGATAACTGCTTAATCATTAGATTACTAGAGCTGAATTACTTCATAGTGTTATTCTTGCCCATGTATAAGATAAGATATTTAAATGAAACCCGCAAGTTAATCAGTAACAAATGAAACCTTTTGCATTCAAATCATTACTATTTGATTACTCCTCAGTTATAGTTCATTAAACAACCAAAGTTTTAATATGCAATCCTTATATCCCGATTCAGTAATATAAGAAAAGCTGTGGTTTAATTCCCCGTAACCTCAGGTGACATCGGATCGAAAATATAATACACGCAAGCTGGATAAATCCAGCTCACTTGCCCAACCTTAGAGGTTGTTAGCCCGTGTGAATATTAATCACTAATATTTCTATTAGCAAATTTCCCTAGACGTATGGAAGGTTAAGTTCTAGACTTCGCTGTTACCTTTAAGATAAATGTAATCCGAATATCATTCAGAAAACCCAGTAACTTGATAATCCATCCCTTGCTTATCCATCTGATCGTTCCAGTTCGTATGGGTATATAAGTTATAGACGTCGCTGTTACCTTAATAGAAATGTAATCCGAATATCATTCAGAAAACCAGTAATTATAAACTATAAAATTTTATAATGTTAAATGACTACAGCATTTTTTAAAAATAAATTAGTAATGCTTTAACATATCATTATTAGTGCACATTAGGTAAAAAATTGACATTTAAATCTTATTCACTTTATTAACAACCATAAGACGTTTTGCCGCCATAAGCCAAAGGTAAACCATCATTTGAGTTGTTCATTTCTTTAGCTTTACAAATCGCAACACTGAAATAAAATTGTGTTATATAAATGGAGGGGATAGTTTTCAATGTGTATTGAAATTTATTTGAAAATCGCGCTTAACAAAATGGAAACTATAAGAATATTGCCAAACTTACTCACTTTCTTTTACAGGTAATTTGGTATATAAAAATTGAATTACCGGTTTACGGTAAAGGATGAATGTTTCAATGATTTTATAATATTAAAAATTTCAAAAAACTACAAGCACAAAATACGATACGTAACTGGGACTTTCCGTAGGATGTACATCGGCTCTCAAACCCAAAACGCATAAAAACACTTGTTTAGATTTTTTATTTACCAAATTATTTAACCAAATTCAATTAAATTAACCAAATTAAAATTACCAGTAAATTAAAAAAATTTATATTTAAATTAATAATAATAATTATATTTATTCAACCCATATAAAATTTCTAGTGATCTTGCATATTTCGACTAATCTCTGAAAAACTTCCTATAATAATTCGTCAATCCTAAAAAATCAGTTGATACATTTTAGATTTTCGTATTCTTGCATTGTCCTCTGTCTTTTCATCTCTTGGTTATTAAAATGACTGTTATTAATTTTTGAAAAGTACCTGGGGTAGCTGCACGCGTCACCTTTCCGTTTTAGCATTTAAGGACAAAAAATCTAGATTTATTCTTATTTTTGAGTTTTTTTAAAAAATACATTCTAACGGGCTATGCCACCCCTAACACGAGTAGAATTAAGTAAAATAAACATAAATTTTAATTAGAAAATCAAATCGTCTTGGTATGCGGTACAAGTACAGAATCAATGTACATTTACATCCATGTGACCGAAACATTCATAAATACTACAGTTATCCAGTATAGTTGATCAATTAGCTATATCGTACTGTGAGCGTTTAAGCAAATCCATTTTTCCGGTCCACACAAAATAAGCGCGAGCAAGCCTCCTCAAGTCTTCTTTGATGTTCCGAGATTATTCTTTTTATTATTTTTTCACACGATATTTTTTTTTAAAATTCGAATATTGTTTTACAATTCTTACATATAAGTATTATAATTACGATGGACGCATTCGGTCGCTCATAAAACGGCCGCTACATGCGGCCGCCTGCTCTGCCTGTACGTAAAGCCGGCCCTGCGTTCATCTTCTGGTCATGCATTGTATTCATTCAATATGTAAATACATTCTTGATAAGATTACCGAAATATCGTGTACAAGGAAAAATAATTTTGATCTACAGTCTTACAATTATAATTTATTTCTCAATTATATCGTGAATCTTTTGACTATCAAGAAAGGTTGAAAAATATATTATTCTGTACCAAATTTAGTTATCCGGTCAATGGAATAAAAATAATGAAATTCAGGCTTAGTTATGATAGTGTTTGAGACAAATTTATTCTACCTCAAAAGAAAACTTTTCATTTTTTAAAAAAGTTTACAACTTGTTTCCTCAGTAAACATATTGAAAAAAGTCTGCAACAATTATATTCCATTAATGTTTCTATTAACTTTCATTTTGAATCTCATAATTTTACTTTCATATATAGCTAACAAAATAAAATATAAAATATAAAATAATAATTGAAAGTATAAAACAGTAATTCCTTGGTAGCAGCATAAATTAAAATATCAGACTAGCAAATAATGAAATAAGCCATTGCTGCAAATCAAGTGCAGCAACAGCTTTTTTTATTATTTACTTGTCGGATAAATAATAATTGAATTATTAACAAAAATTTCCTCTAGGAAAATAAGAAGCCAACAACGAAAATTTGTGCAAATTGTATAAAAACATTGATCTATAATTAAAATGGAAATAAATGAAATTGCCAAATAAAACAAAATTAAATTATAAGTGACCAAAACAGTAAATCGTTTTATTGATAAATAAAGAAGTGTAAAAATTTTAATTAAATTTTTCCTAATTCATTTATTTAAAATTTCATTTAGTTAAAAAGTATAAGATAACTCTTCTTTCTCTAATGTCACTTTAAATCCTTTACTTTTTAGTGTTGCCAATAAGGCTTCCGCTTTAGCTTTATCTTCGCTGCAGCCTTTGATCACACTATCTGTCGTTTCAACATTGAATCCGTTCTAAAATTATAGAAAAATTATTATTTCAATTAAGTGAATAATAATAATATTTATATCAAAAATATTTATTTACAAATTTAAAATTGAATATCCGTCTATTGTCATCAAGTCAAGAAGCCCGCAAATCTTTTTATGTGCTGAAAGGATTTTCTTTTTAAATAAATAAACGTTACTTTAATTTTTAAAATTATAATTTAAAATACAACTTTATGAGTTATCACTGTCGTTTTGAAAAAGTAAATAAAATACCTTCGCCTACATGTGTAGGCGAAGGTGAAAATTATGCGGGTCATTTTGCTGCACAGTATTTCTCAATGAGCTAAAGTCAATCAAGATATTCAACTACATTGGGATCTATGTAATCTTTTGAGGAATATCATAATCCTTCAAACACTAGTGTCTTCTAATGGCTCCTGGAATTGCTATTATTGACTATTACTTCTGACCTTATTACTATTACTACTACTGAGCTTTGAACGTCTTAATTGCTCGACCTAATTGGTGATCTCTAACACATTGTATATGCTTTCGTTCTCGATTTTTCCAGGACTCTTTGTGGAATAGTATTAGATTTTAGATTAATAGACGAGTTAATGCTGGCCCCTTTGAAAATTATCCAAGGGTGTATTGCTTCCTGTATGGGAATAAACCTTAAAACCTTGGACAACATAGATCGTTGAAGAGAAAATTTCTAATTCCAATAAAAGAGTGATAAATTTCTACAATCGCTATACAAAAGTTTTCAAGTTTCCCAATTTGCAACGGTGGCTGCAAGCGGTTAACGAACAGTTTCAAAACCAATAATTAAGTAATCAGAAAAATATATCATTTCAATACACCATAAAGTCAACAAAAAAGCAAAAATTAAATAAACAAATTTATTTATCTATCTGAATAAAAACTTACTTCTTTAAATATTTTTGTTAAAGTTGCGCGTTCCCCGGCGTCGGTAGTCGGGATTATCAATTCATATTCATAATCCCAATCTCTTTTCACAAGTCTAAAATATCGCAAAATATTAATTATTTACAACTACTCAACATAATCTGATTGGTCTAAGCATAAACATCGTTTAAAACAAATTTTAAAATTCATCCTTATTTTACACTGTGACAAACACTTTCTAAGAATAATTCACATTTTTTCCAATTTGGTTTCTGTAAAAATTAAATGTCGATTTGTCAGTTGTTTTAGTAACGCCTAAACCCAGTAAAACAAATAATATAATAATTGAAATTTTTAAAACTATTAAGAGTTAAGGAAGCAGTTATGAAAGTCTTTTGCGAATGATTATTTTCCTCTTTTGTTTAAATAATATAAAAATATCCCTTTATATCAATGGCAAAAGAATTTCAACAATACTGGAAGTGACGACGTATTATTATATTTAATCAATTGTGCTATTGTCAATGAGTTTATCAATTGCATATGTTTATTGATATTTAGTGTTTATTGATTATATTATTATTTATGATTATTTAATATTTATTGATTTTCTAATAGTTTTTGATTATTTTAATACTGATTGATTATTCAAATATTTATTATTTATTTTAATATTTATAACTGACTGAAATTTATGAAAAATAAAATTTAATTTCGCTATACGTATAAAGCAATGAATTTATGAAAATGGTTCAATTTGATTATTTAAAGCATTCAAAATACAAATTTAATATTATGATGGACCAAAATAATATCTCAGGGTTTTCAATATATACGGAGCAAAATTTTCTTTAACTGCTCATTTTATACATCACTTTTCATCTAAAATATTTCTGTAGAAAAATGAAACTGTTTTACGTTCAAAACTTAGTGCTGGCGGTATCAGTGGGGAAGGTATTGATAACCATGGTAGAATCATGTCCGAAGAGTCATGATTATTTTAAACATTAAAAATGTTACTAGTAGGAACTTTGATGATTTTAATATGCACCATTTCCAAATTCAATTAGATATAAAAAGAAAAATGTATACACTGATCGACATATACATACGACTTGTTAGTGGAATGCAGTCCGAATTTTGAGTCAAAATCAAAATACACCGTGTTCTTTCCAAGTCTATAAAAATGACCAATGTGCATAAAACTTTGAGATAATGTCGATTTGATGTATTTTTGATACAATTGCCGAAAATGTCAAGTGAGTGTGACGTACATATTGTTTGCTTTTACCCCATTAAATCTGGAAATAGTGTAATATCGTCAACAGCAATGATGATTATTAAAAAGTAATATTATGCACAAAATATTTATTTCAGTATTTTTAGAGATGATAAATTTTATGCATTGAAGAATATTTCGTAAGATATAAATTTTAGAATAACTAAAAATACATTTCCAACTAATTTCTGTAAGTAAAATTTATATAACTAACATTCTTTAATATCCGACGCCATGTTTGCAACATATTTTATATATGATTGCATAATATTATCACGCCTAAATAATCTTTATATCACGGAATAGTAATAAAAGTTATAATATAAAATTTCTAGAAAATATTGCATGAAAATTGCTAATTAATTAATTAATTAATTTACACATAAAATGATTAGTAAAGTAAATCAATTGTATTAAAGCCATATTATTTCATTAGTTGTATAGAATTAATAACGGATATACGCAAATAGTATAGACCAGTGATTTTTAAAGTCTTGCGCGTGACGGATCAGCGCTAAGATTTTTTTGAAGATCCGGGCCACTAACAAAAGCGACTTATATTTTATTAGAATATTATAATCATGATTTATTTCAATAAATTGTATGGTAAAATAAGTAACATTCAAATAATTAAACTATTTTAAATCAAAATTTTGGACCACCACTGGTATACACTATATTATTAATTAGTACATTGAAAATATTTTTAAAATGAATATTATTTTTAATGACTTTAAATGCGAGGTTATCCGTTAGTTTTGAAAGTGGCTATTTATACATACTGTATGTATACGCAATTGGCTATTTATACATACTGTATGTATACGCAATTGGCTATTTATACATATTGTATGTATACACAATTGGCTATTTATACATACTTTTTAGTTACGTATAACGTACTAACTAACCAAAAAGCTTATTGATATTAATATTTTTATAAAAACTACTTAATTATAGAAAAATATCGTTTTATTTTTTAATATTTATTGTAATAATATACATATATAGAAATACATACAGTATGTATAAATAGCCAATTGCGTATACATACAGTATGTATAAATAATTATAGAAAAATATCGTTTTATTTTTTAATATTTATTGTAATAATATACATATATAGAAAAACAATAAAATAGATAAAGAATTAGACAATTGCGTATACACACATTATGTATAAATAGCCAATTGCGTATACATACAGTATGTATAAATAGCCAATTGCGTATACATACAGTATGTATAAATAGCCAATTGCGTATACATACAGTATGTATAAATAGCCAATTGCGTATACATACAGTATGTATAAATAGCCAATTGCGTATACATACAGTATGTATAAATAGCCACATCCGTTAGTTTTTGATAATAAACAAAGCATATATTATCTAACCAGACCACAATGACATTGATGTATGATGAATGATAACGGGAATGTTTGTGTGTGAATTGATTTGAGTATGTGTAAAATGTATAATGTTTCACCTTATCTTGTAAAGAAATCAGATACTGAAACCTTTAAATGATTTTAAAAGATTGGGAAACTAGACAATTAACACAAATTACTGTAAAAAGATAAATTTATCGAATTGTTTTAATTTCTTAAGCGTCATAAGAATAAACCGTAATGTACACCACAGCGAGTGGACATTTGCTAATGGACCATATATTATTATACATTTTGCGTATACAAAAATAATATATCAAAACAAAAATCTCTAATACAAATTGATTGAAACAATCTGTTCTGAAATCATCTAATACATCAGTTGGATACATAAATTCAACTCTTATAACTTCTAGAGTCAGAAGTCTGCCGAAATCTAGGAAACAAAAATTCATATTTCTTAACTCTTCAATTCCTAGTTCAAAATGAACAACACTCTGGTACGTATTTAATTTCGAAATAATATTTGGTTATGCCTCTATGATCCTAAAAGTTAATGAAAAGGTATATTTGAATATGTAAAAAAACAAGTAACATCATATGGGTCTCAATTCGGTGAAATGTCTAATTAGTGGGAGACATATAAAATTGTGACCATCCTCATTTAATTTTTGAAATCTCGAAACATTTAAAAAAAATTGATAATATTACATATTTTAAATGACAATCTATTAGTCTCATTATACGCCTGATTTGAAACTCCTTTTCTTCTCTTTGATGATACCTCAATATAATGTTTAAAATATACCTCATTAATGCATACCCCTAAGATAAGGATCTTTCGATAAAATTATATTACTAGAAGACAATTAATAATTCCGAAAACTGAATAAGATTTTTAATTACGCAGCGGAAAAAATTGAAACAAAAATTATATTAGCTCTCCTTTACTCAAAGTTTTATGGTATTTTTTATTTTACTTTATTTCAGCTTTTATGTATTTACATACGCTTATTAGGTTATACACATAAATTTCGAACGAGTAACAAATAAAAGAAACAAAAAATACATGGAAATTTAGTGGCTTTGAAAATATGAAATTATTTTCGTTTTTTCAGAAATAAAACTTTCTGATATCCATTTTCTGATTTCTGATAAACAATAAAAATAGTTAAATAATTAAAAATTTAAAAATTAATTTTTGTGAAAATACTTTTTTTAAATTTAATTTTGTCAAAAAATTTCTAACAGCCCGAAATGATGAAAAAACTTTATAAGGTTTAATATGAAAAATAAAATATTGAAAATCTTACCCAGTGGAATATATTTGAAAGATGGATAAAAACAAGCAACAGTAAATAAAAGTCATTTTAATAGTTATTAAATTGAAAATTGTTTTACTTTATATAATTTATTTTTCAATCAAGCTATTTCCGACAGTAATACAATAATAATATTATTATTGTAATTATATCTATTGGTTCACTTTAAAATTATTTAATTGTTTGTCTGATTCCATTCTAATGTCAATTGTCCAGTTCATTTAAAATAATTTTTGATTATATATTTAATTATAAAATTTTTTTTACAATATTTGGAATAATTTGATAAAATATTGAAAATAAAAATTTATTAAAAATTCTTTTAATCATAAATAAAATGACTATATTAATATAATATTAATATGACATTTAGTCCGTTTTGATAATTCGGCAAAAAATATTTTTCATTCAGTTATTGTTACTTTTTATTATTTATACACCTATGTCGTTTATACAAAACTTTGAAATAATACGTATTAAATAAATAAATAAATATATATATACTAAACCGTATGCTTTGATTTATTACCAAAAACTAACGGATAACCTCGCATTTGAAGTCATTAAAAATAATATTCATTTTAAAAATATTTTCAATGTACTAAGTAACAATATAGTCTATACCAGTGGTGGTCCAAATTTTTGATTTAAAATAGTTTAATTATTTGAATGTTACTTATTTTACCATACAATTTATTGAAATAAATCATGATTATAATATTCTAATAAAATATAAGTCGCTTTTGTTAGTGGCCCGGATCTTCAAAAAAATCTTAGCACCGATCCGTCACGCGCAAGACTTTACAAATCACTGGTCTATACTATTTGCGGATATCCGTTATTAATTCTATACAACTAATGAAATAATATGGCTTTAATACATTTGATTTACTTTACTAATCATTTTATGTGTAAATTAATTAATTAATTAATTAGCAATTTTCATGCAATATTTTCTAGAAATTTTATATTATAACTTTTATTACTATTCCGTGATATAAAGATTATTTAGGCGTGATAATATTATGCAATCATATATAAAATATGTTGCAAACATGGCGTCGGATATTAAAGAATGTTAGTTATATAAATTTTACTTACAGAAATTAGTTGGAAATGTATTTTTAGTTATTCTAAAATTTATATCTTAAGAAACATGCATAAAATTTATCTTAATTGATAACAACTATCTCTAAAAATCCTGAAATTAACAATAAAGTATGAAATAATAAAATTAGTGTTAGGTAAAAGTTTTTATTATTTTTTATGTGATTTATGTGATATTTATTGTTTTAATTGATGAATTATATTATTCAATAAAACAGACAAAAATTGTTTTAGAAATATAATTAAAATAAATTAATTGTTCACCAATGTTGTGGTTGCCGTCCTGAATACTAACCTTTTATTATATTACATTTTAAGCGTAATGTATTTTACCTTTAAAGAAGTAAAACTCATGTTTAGATCCCCAACGGCCCAGACATATTCAATAGTGTAATCATTAACCTCAGTTCTCAGGCCTAGTTTGATCATTTTATGAATGCGATTACCACTTACATGGGAACCTTTCAATAGATTATAGAGCTCATAAAAATGTTTTGAAAAACTGTATAACATAACCTTTTACCAAATTATCTTTTTCGATAGTAAAACTTATTTCTAATTTTAAATGTTTTGTTAAATAAATATATAAATCAAATATTTATTTTGATCTCAGGTTAAAAGTCTTCAGAGGAGCTTTAATCCTTAAACAATTTCTAATATCGAAACAATACTTTTACAACCCTATTTTCACAATTCTGATCCAAAATCGCCGAGATTAGAGTCTCAATCGCTTTAACTTACAGAAAGATAAATTTTTCAGTAGATTATGATCTTTTTTTATAAAATATCATGCATTAATATTTTCACAAAACTCATTTTCCTAACCAAAATTAATACATCACGCTTTGTTTTCGGAAGAAAATGACCATTCCAAATGAAATAAACAGATTTGTATAAATAATTCATAATTTTTATTCGGATTTATTACATTTTTAATAATAATAATAATAATAATAATAATAATAATAATAATAATAATAATAATAATAATAATAATAATATAATAATAATAATAATAATAATAATAATAATAATAATAATAATAATAATAATAATAATAATAATAATAATAATAATAATAATAATAATAATAATAATAATAATAATAATAATAATAATAATAATAATAATAATAATAATAATAATAATAATAATAATAATAATAATAATAATAATAATAATAATTAAATAAACATGGCAATGATTTTTTTTAAAAAACAGGGCACCGTTCAAACCCATGTTTGAGGCATATATTTCGACAAATTCACTCTCATCATCAGGTAAAACACCAATCAATATAAAATGTATTTAATCTATCTATTCTAAAAACGCATTACTTATTTAGTATCCTTTTTTGTTTAATAATTTTATATTAACGTTTAAGGTTATATTTTATCTGTTAAATTTATTTTTATATTTAAATATTAAAATTTAAAAAACAAATGACAACATTTTTTATTTATTCCAAATTTATCAATCAAATTATATAAAAAACATTCAAAACATTCACACTTGTAGCATTTTGAACATTAATCTTTGAATCCAAAGACCTTATCATAAATGCTTCACATATTATTATTAAAACTTTTTAATAAAATTTGAAAATCAGACATTCCTATTTTACTCATACAACCCTTATTGTGCTCACTAATATTGATAAATCTCTTCTGTTCACAATTCTAAACAGCTCGAGCTCAAAGATGACATGAAGTACCTCTAATTTATGTTGAATTTTACCCATTACAAGTAAATTGATAAACGAGATGCGAATACAATCCAATCGGAGCTTTTGAGTTATTAATGAATATATTCTATATCTTATACAAATTAGAAACGACATTATAATCAAAATTTCCCATCTGCTTGCATATCTTATAATTTGCAAAACATTCCAACTATAGCAAACCAGTACACATTTAGGCTCATCAATATTACATGCACTATTGATATTATTTACATCAATGATCAGTTTATATCTATTAGTTAAACTAGCCAAAAATATTGATGTCAACGTTGGTGCTAAAGAAGAATCCATAGCGACTCCATCTATTTGTTGATGGCATTCATTGTTGAAAAGTTGATATTTGAAGAAAAAAATCCCTAAGTTTACAAAATGCCTTTCCAGTGACGTTTTCATTCCACAACATATAACATAAGTCAAAATATTAATCCATCGGGCATTTGTAAACAAGCTAATCTATTTTTGATGATGTCAATAGTGGTATGTGTCACATCCAGCACATGTCACATCCAGCACACTCTCACCACCTCTCCCCGCTCCCGGTAGAAAATTTTTCTAAGTACAAAAGTACAAATTTTTCTGAGACAAAGACAATGACTCATTCAAGGTAATTGAAACAAAGATAACGAGTCATGAAAAAATTTTCAAGGTCATTTAAACAAAGACCATGACTCATTCAAGGTCATTTTATGAGTGATAATAATTTTTCAAGTTCATTCAAAATTTTCTCAAGGAGATTCGAAATTTATCAAGGTCATATTATTTCAAAAACATTTAATAAAAAAAAATTTAATTTTTGTGAATAAATTATTGAAATCCTTCTCTTCATTAGCTTCCTGATACAAATAATCGATAATGATGACATAGCCTTTCCTTAATCGATTTGACCAGTTTTTATCTAAACCCTTTACTATTTTCATGTTTTTAAATTTACAGAAATTATCTTGAGTTAATCCATGTTCTTCATCTGCACCCCTATGCCAATAAATCTTGTTGAATTTTGTTTGAAATAAATTAGATTTCAGTAATTTACACACAAACATAGTTTTACCACTACCACTTGGACCGACGATTTGATATACCGCATCATTTCTTAATTCCATTATTAATTTGCATAATTATAGGTTTTTGATTATATTATATAATTTAATGAACTCTATAAAAATCACATATATATATATAGATTACTATTTCTTTATTGTTTAATTATGTTATCAAATCGAAATTATAAAGGAACTTTCGACGTGTCTAAAATGACGTTTCCGACTGGTAAACCCCAGTTGATAAGAGTGAAAAATACCCTATATTATTTTTCAAATCCGGAAAATGCAGAATCATTGGATGCAAAAACCTTTAGATGTCAATTAATTACAATGCATGATTTTGATTGGTTAATCAGTATCTTTCAAGGGTATAAAAGCTCGTCACCACCTTATAAATATCATAAATCAAACATGACCAAGAAAATAGTGAGCTCTGCTATCAGTGTCCAACCAGTTCAGATGTTCCACAATTATAAAATGTAATTTTTAAAGGAGCCTATCAATATGCAATTGGTACATCCAGTCAAACTCAATAGAACTCAATTTCTATATCTCGCTGGGACACTCTCAATGATAGATATCAAATATATTGATACGGTTTTCAATAAGATCAATTCGAATTTAAAATGCATTCTTCACCAGTCAATATACCAGATATTATGATGCATTTATAGAAATAGGTTTCAAAGAACAGGAAAACTGGTATTTAACAATAACAATCCGAGGATATAAAGCTGATCAAAATGATGTGCTTTCTCCAACCTGGAAAATTGTTACTGCTAGACTTTCACAATTATTTTAATGTATATTTTAGTGTTTAATGTGGATGTTAGTAAATGTATTAATTATAATTAATTTTAAAATTGTTTAAAAATGATGTCTGAAAAAGGTAAAATATAAAATATAAAATAATTAATTAATTTTCGTTTAGAATATTTAATAAACTTTTTGTTTGATAAACTCGAAGAAATAACCGGTGGAAAAATTAGAGATATGTTGACACTAGTTGAAGCATTGGGTAAGGAAGATTCATGTTGTGATTCAGAATGTCAGAGTGATGATGATGAAGATATTGTAAATGATGAAGATACTGAAATTATTAATGATGAAGAAATCCCTACTGAAAATTCAGTTAAACCTAACGAATTTAAGACTTGTGTTGACCTTTTTATAGAAAATATAATGATAGAATATTGTGGTGATGAAGCATGTACATGTAATAATCAATAAATCTTTAAAAATGTAGTTTTTTATTAATAATTCATTAAATAACAAAGAAATATTTATTAAAATTTATGATAAACTTTATTACAGATATATATGACCGATGCTCCAATTAATAGTTTTAATAAAAATTTGCAATTTGAAATATAAATATCTGAATGTTTGGCTTCTGCAGCGACTTGAATAATTGTTACACATCCACCGTTCTACCCATGGATCAATTTTTGTTTCTATTATCTAAATAATGATAAAAATAAAATAATAATATCAAGTAATATACCTCTATAGACCACTGGAAATAATTTTCATAGTTGGATCCGAATTTTATTATCATATGTTTAATATACATTAATCCTACTATTATTCGCATCCATTTATTATTTTCATCAAACATATAACTAAATATCGATTGGAATGAAATTTTCTTTCTCTTCAATGTTGGCAAATTGAGAATTTCTTCATGATCAAATGGGATGTCTTCTACTATTTTTTGGGTACGGTTGACCATGAATTTTATGTTTTTAATGATATCATCTTCTTTTCCATTATTAGTAACCAGCTCATTCAACAAAGTTATAAAAAATTAAGTTTCTGGAATTTTATAAAAATATTTGGAAGTATAAGCTTATTTATACTATATTGGACCAATCAGAATCATGCATCGATATTGAGAAGCTGCAATGTCTTTATTTAAGAAAATAGGTAAAAATGTATAATTGTAATGACAATGATGATTTGTTACAACTGTTAACTGGTTGTATTGGATGTTGAACTTCTTTCAATGTACGATTGAACTGATCAGTTGTTTTATTAGAATAAAACTTTATACTATATTGAACTTGATTTATCCTTTTTTCAGTAAGTTTGAGATTTTCATTCAATTCGAATATTGATTTTCTTAATTCATCTTCGATAATACCTATGGTCTGATTTAGATGTAAAATATCATCATATATTGCGTTCCGAGCTCTTTTTAAAGTCTCATATGTGATTTCAAATCGAATTTCTAAATTTCTCATTCTTTCGGATAATCTTTTGACTGGAGTTTTCAAATATCTAAACCTATCTATCATATACAAAATATCCATCAACGCGACTGTATCAGGACATACGCATCTTGTTGAATTTTTACCTTGAACGGTTACAACAATTGAGTTAGCCATTTTAAAGTAACTAACAACTAATATTATTATTAAAATTTCTTTAATCATTTTCAAATCTATATAAATTAATATTTATTGTTTATAACTTAAAGTTTGTGTGTGTTTAACTTCGCATTGGTTTAAATTAGTATAAATGTAATTGTTATTTCAATTTTTATAACTATAATAGATGTATTTGTACCGAGAGCAGTTTAATCAATGCACGAAATTGAACATTATAGTAATTTATTATTATTATTTTTATTTTTTACTTGTTTTGTAGATGAGTATTTTAAAGTTATCAAAGTCATAAATAATTCCAGACTTGATCTTTAATTATACATATATATGGATATTTTCCGTAATCGATGAGTTCCTATCGGACATCAAGCAAAACAAAATGTTAAAAGATATGGAACCTGAATTTTGCTGCGCTGCCCGATATAGGAAGAATGTGGAATGGGCTTTGAATAAAGCTTTTCGACAATATTACTATAGTCCAATTATTTCTTTTTAATAAAGGTTTTTGTTGTATATGACTTTGTTTTTATTATATATTAATTATAGTATATAATAAATATAATAATAAAACTTTTAATAATAACAATAATAATAATAATAATAATAATAATAATAATAATAAATAAAACTTGTAACAATAATAATAATAATAATAAATAAATAAAAATTTGTCACAATAATAATAATGATATTAATAAAAATTAAAAAATATAATAGTTAAAACACTACTTATAAAAATAAGTAATAGAATAAAAATTAAAATTAAAAAATATTAATAATTAAAACACTACTTATAAAAATAAGTAGTAATTTTAAATTTAAAATGTTTTTAAAAATAATATGACCTTGAGAAATTTTGAATGACCTTGAAAAAATATGATAACTCATCCAATGACCTTGAATGAGTCGTGGTCTTTGTTTAAATGACTTTGAAAAATTATTATGACTCATCATTTAAAATCCTTAAAAATTTTCACCTAACTCAAAAATTTCCCAAAAATTTCAAAATTTTTTCAGAGTATTTAAAAACTTAGAAAAATTCTTACAAATATTTACGAATATATAAGTTATACATTCGAAGATTTCAAGATTATATCGACTTTATGTTTTGTTTAATGATTTTACTTCATCAATAAATAAACTTTGATTTATACATTGAGATGTTATCATTCAACAACTTTCCTATTGGAAAAATATCCCAATTCAAATTATCCCAAATTTAAAATACCTAAAATAATATTTCAACTCAAAATTTTTATAAAATTATTCATAAACCTTGAACATGATTTGATTCGACAATGATAAATACCATGCACATTTTTTAAGATTCTAAAAGTTTTGTAGTTTTAATATTTCATTTTTAATTATCAAAATTAATTCATCAACACGTCTGCCAGGCACCATCCTCTACGGGGCTGGTGTGGTAGTTTGTAAATTGAAATTATAAAATATTAATAACAGAATAATTCAACATCAAAAACAAGAATTGTTTTACATTAAATGTTATTGAACTAAATAATCGAATCAAAAATATCATTGTAAATGTTATCAAGTCGATGATGTTCTTCTGTTGAATGAATTTCATCTTGTGACATTATATCTCCGCGATAATCATCTTCGACATCGAAACCTAAATAATTACCAAATGCAAGACTGCTATTTTACCAACCCATAATCGCTTGTCGTCATTGTTTGACAAGGCTGTGGTACAGAAAATATCCAATTATTATTATAACAGTCTAAATATGACTCATGACCGATCTCTGTACCAATTAAGTTAACACCCTTAGCTTTCATATTATCTTTTAAAGAAAACCCATTCCATATACCCGAGACGTTTACTTTTATCTTTAAATTTTCCAATCAATTAGTCAAGGTTTCTCGAATATAACGGATGTATCGGGTCATAATTCGATGTATCTTAAATTTCTTTTTAGAAACCCTTTACAAAAATAACAGATCCTACAATTTTTAAACTCCTGTTCCTCAAAAAAAGACATAGAAGCTATTGGTTTATTACCATACAAATCATAATATGGCAGGATAATTGTGAGAGAAATTTCCTCCACCTATTTTAAAAACGACAACAATCTTGACCAATAAAATTAAAATATGATTTTGTATTGTCATAACTATTTATTAATAATAGACCGGCTGTTATCGGCATGCGTATTTGGTAATATTTTATGTCACGAGGCAAAATTGCCTCCAAGTCTACATATATTACGAATGGCGGAGTATTCATCTTAGAATAATTTTTAAATTTTTATTTGTAGGGAGCGTGTATAAGGTAGTCCCTGTTTATTTTTAGCACACAATGCAACATGTGTCTTAAAAGCTTCATTATATATAAAACCGTTTAGACAATGAGGACACCAGTTTACACATATTTGCACATTACATATACTATTGGAATGACAGTTCAATAATTTATTTCAATTAAAAACTGAAGTATAATGATAATTCTCACCATCTTACAATAGTAAAAGATAAATAGGTTTACCATCAGTAACTTTGGATCGGTGTATTATATACAAGTGCGGACGATGGGGTACATAATCAATGTCTTCATTTATAATAGTAGGTGTTTTTGTTGGTTTATATTCTAAAACATTTATCACTAGTTTTAAATGTTCGTATTTCCGTTCAAATTTCGGTATGTTACACAACCTCATAGAACAGTCGGTAATTGGGTCATAATTTAATTCATTCAAGTAATTTGTATATGAAGATACACGCTATATTGTTGGTAATTACATTACGTTTTAACAATGATAATACGCTATAAATAAAACATGCTTGGTCCTTGTTTTGTACATTTACAATAGCGTTTTACAAATTAATGATACCGGTGATGGTATAAACTATAACCAGCTAATCTATTTATGTGTTGTCAAATTTGGTTAAATTAAAATCAATTTCTTTAATTCTAACAATCCACCATCCACTAACTAAATGGGTATTTTTCTCTATTTTTTCATTTAATTTATTTACACCGTCTTGAAGAAAGTTTTCAGAAAAAACAATCGCACTATTTGAAAAGACATTATCCTTAAATTCCCCGTCTTTTTCAAATTGTATGAAAACTGTAAATTGAACTTTTACAGTTCCCATTTTTTCTACTTCAATTTTTTAACATTTTATTTATGATGATGATTAGAATCAAATTTTGATGCTCCCTGTCGAATCAGATATTTTTAAGTGATTCTTTCAAATCAACTTCGATTTCATGTTAATCATTTACATTAATAGATCCTATTTGATTAAATTGTATTTAAGTGATATCATCATCGTCGGTTCAATTTTAATAATTTTAGTACGGATACACGGCACAATATTTGCAGCAGGTCTATTTGATTTTTGATTTTTTATATTTTTAGGTTTCATGTTTTTATTATTTAAGTCATTACTTTTTGTGTTTTTATTTATATTATTATTATGTGTGTTATTACTATTATTAATCATATTCTTTTTATTAATTAATTTAAAAAGATTCTTTTTACTTCTACTTAATTGATTTAAATGGTTATAGCGCCTCTTATAAAAATCTAAATATTTAATCTCCTGGGCAGTCTTGCATTTAGGGAAAATAAAATATTCGATGCCGTTAAACTTATAACTGTAATATGATGTCATAAGGCCATGACAAGCTGAATTATGTCCGATTCCTGATACACAATATCGATGATATAACGAACATGTTAATTATTTTTAACATTAATTTAAAATATTTCATAATCATAAATTATCATTATCAGGGGTGTTGTGCTAATTTTTTTTACCCTAACGCGTATATATAATTATATAGACAGGACCGATCCTGGGTAGGCGGCCGCTCTGTGCTGTCTCATGTCCCAAATTTAACGACGTGGGGTGATTTTCCATGATAATCCTGGCGGCGACGTTTTTTTTAGGTCTCAGGTCCCAAATTTGACGACGGGGGGAGATTTTCCCCAATTTCCGCCTGTCGCCAGGATCGGCCCTGTATATAGCATAAAAAGGAAAAGAAACGAAAATCATTACGAAACCCATTTTGTGTGTATATATATGTATATATATATATATATATATATATATATATATATATATATATATATATAATATATATATATATATGTGTGTGTGTGTGTTTATTACAATAATAGGAACGTTTAATAAAAATTAGTTAACAAATTATAAAATACGCATATTAGATACTCAAACAATATTGCATAAATATTTTTAACAATACATGAAAACACTAATTGTTTTTATAAAATATTCCAAATAGGGTTATTTTCAGGATCTTGTGGTTGAATTTTCCTTGTTTTGCTGTCATCCGCTGAACGATGAGACCTTAACCAAGTTTTTACATAATCATCTGGTTTAAATAATTGTTGTTGTGGGCCATTCATTTTTATAAATAAAAGATTTGCTAGATTTTCAATTAATATTCTATTTCTTTGTTCATTATTATTATCTTAAATATATTATCATGTTAATAATTTACATGACATTAACCAAATATTAAATTTGATGTCGATATCTGATGTTGGATTTTGATATCCACGCCATTTGACATAGTATTGTTTATCCTTACCGATCATTTTAATTTTCAACATTTTTTGATTTCTAAATACTTGAGTTGAAGGAATGACTTGTAATTCTTGTTCATAAAATTTACCGCCTAATTCATTATTATCATAATCTTTAATGACTTACATGACTGGACTTTGTTTAACATTTATTTTTGAAAGGATAAAGACTTCATCACTCCAATTTGTATCAAAATTTTTAATAAATGGTGTAGTAGATATTTTACTAATTCTTACATGATCACCGATACTATATTTTGGTTTTTTAATTTTTTCAACTTTATCAGAAAGCTATGATTTAACTGATATTTTTGATGATACGTCTTCAGATCTCAACCCATTCAAACCTCGGTGTGATGAATAATTATAACTATGAATTATTTTGGGTAAAACATGAATCCATATTTTATTACATTGGTGCACGAACCATTTCTTTAGCCTGTCTCTCAACGTTCAATTAAATCTCTCAAAACATGAGTGGCTTTGTATTGAGAATGTGCAGCGTAATGATTTATTTTTAGACGATTCAGGATTGCTTAACTTAACTGTTGTAAACTCTTTACATATAATAATAATAATAAATAATAATAATACCTAAATCGTTGTGTAACTTATCTGGATGTTCATCTTTAAATGTTTTATTAATTGCAATAGACATGACACATTCACATTTAATATTCATAAGTTAGACACATTCATTATTAAGCAATAAAAATTTTATAAATTTCGTAATAAAAAATGCATTTCATAGATAAAAATGGTCGGAGTCGTGAAAAATGAGCGACTCTGACTCATGCTTTAATTCCACAAAAAACACCGCGACTCCACATCTCCAACTCCGACTCCACAGCTCTGGATTAATCACTGGTATTTATTGAAAAATAATTTGAACTATTTCATAAGATTATAATAAACTAAATAATTAAAGATATTTAAATCAAAAAGTTTTATTAAAATACAAAAAGACCAATATTAAATTTTCAATTACCAAATCGTAAAAAAACAAACAATAACAATAAATTCTCAAATTATATTAAATAAATCAACATTAGTAATCATAAAAAAGCATAATAATGAGTTAATACAAAAAAATTAAAAATTAAATTAAATTAATTATCTAAATATAAAATTCGTCTCATAAATGCTCCATTTTATTTCACAACAAATTACTTATTCATTAAAAACGGAAATATTCTAACAAGAGAAGATGTATTGTGATAAATCAATTTGTCAATCAAAATTAGATATATTAGTACAGGAGTATCCTTGCATTAGTACAGGGGTATCCTTGCATTAGTACAGGGTATCCTTGCATTAGTACAGGGGTATCCTTGCATTAGTACAGGGTATCCTTGCATTAGTACAGGGGTATCCTTGCATTAGTACAGGGGTATCCCTGCATTAGTACTATAACATAAATCACCTTAGTTACGCGTACCATCCCAAAACATAAACTTTTATTCGATAAAGAATGACCAGGTAATATTAGTTACAACTAATTATCCTAGAATTACTATTAAATCCAAAAACCATTATCCAGTAAATCCTAAAATTATTAAAATAAAATAGAAAATTCTTAATTTATTTTTCATTAAAATTTAAATTACAATTAATTTCCTTAATTTTTACTGACATGTTTACTTTCCAATGAAACCTTCAAATAAATTTATAGACTTTTTTATTTGACATGTAAAGTAGAATAAAAATAATTTCATTAATAGAGAAAACAAATACTCTTTGAAGGACACGTTTAAGGAACTTTCATGAAAATGCTCATTGTGATAGAAGAAGGAATGAATTACCTGAAATGAGTGAGAAGGCTTATTAAACAAGAAAGATTCTTTGAATTACTCTTTGAATAATGAATTAAGAAAGCTCATTATATTAGAAGTAACTAATCAAAGAAGAAATTGGATACTGGAGAAGCGGATTACTTACTGAAAAGGGAAGTAGAAAGTTCATTCATCTAGAGATACCAACTAAAGAAAGAAATTTATACTAAAAAGAGAGAAATGCCAATAAAAAATAGAAATGTACAATAAAATGGGAGAAATTCTTGCTAAAGATAGACATTTTTTGGAATAAAAGTTTCATTAATACAAATAAAAAAGTGGTAATAAAAAAATTATTTGGTTTTCGAATTTCATTGAAATCTCTTATTAAGCATGTAACCTTTAGATATATAACCCTTTAATTAAACCACCCATTAGGAATAGCTTTATTGAGGTAGCTAGAAAAACTTCAAGCCAATATTCCTTGGACCTACTGATCACTTGGTACTACTTATAAAGGTCAGAAATTAAAGCATGCAGTTATTATCAAAGGTCTGTTGAATCTCCTTTCTGTCCTGTAAGTGATTATATTATTAACTTTGATTCAGGTCAATAATAGCACTATAACAGTAGACAATTATACCGAGTGTTTCAAAAGGTAATAGACGATTCTATTTATTTATAAATATTTTTGAAAAAATATAAATGTTAATTTTCTATTATTATTTAAGATAGCATATATTAAAATTTTATTAAAACAGAAATTAAAATAAATGTTCCAAGAGTTCACCATCAACATCAATGCAAAGTTTAAATCTTTTTAATACAGCTTTACATGCATTCTGGATATCTTGTAATTGAATTTGAGCAAATGAATGAATTATTAATTTCTTTAGATCTTCCAAATTGTCATAATGTTCACTATAGACAATATTCTTAAGAATGGCCCAAATTAAAAAAGCTAGTGGTGTTAGATCAGGTGATGAAGGAGGCCATTCTATTGGTCCACGATGGTCAATCCATTTTCTTGCAAATCTGTTGTCCAACCATTTATTCACTTCTTTCGAATAATGAGGACGATCGTCATCTTGGACGAAATTTGCCACATTAGTTTCCCGTGTGGCTGAAGTCGCGAGTAAAAGTAATTCCGTAACATATTCAAATAATTTTCACTGCAATTACTCCTTGGTGGGATAAAGCTGGCAAAATCGTCAAATCGGGTGAGTTTAATTTCTTTTCAACTGTCACGTTTGGGTTATCAGAACTCCAATTCAAACAATTATGTCGATTGATAACTCCGTTAAAAAATATAGTTGATTCATCGCTCCACCAAATGTTTTTTAATAAAAATTAGATCTTTATCTCACATTGCAGTAAAGGTTTCACAAAACTCCATACGCCTGTTGTAATCATCTTCGGAAAAATCCTGAATTAAACGAGGTATATACAGCTTCATGCCCAGTGTTTTAAGAAGACGGTAAACAATGGAATGAGAAATATTAGATAACGAAGAGACACGGCGGCAAAAAAACATGGAATCTCCTCGACCAAATTCCTCACCTTTGTGGCATTATCATTTGATGTAATTAATAGTTTTCTTGAGACCATAATTTTCAACATGATTTGCAACAAACTCAGTTTGTTCAAAATTTCTTATAAAGTTCTTTATTGTTCCCCTTGGAGAGTAGGTAGTTAGGGGCACACTGCGCCCACACACCATTGCATACTAAGTAGGGAGGGGATGTAATCACTTATTAATTACGGTGTGTCTTGATTACATAATGATGTAATTTTTTGTGTGTATTTTTTTCGAAATTTTTTTGTGTATTTTTTTTCAAAATTATTTTGTGTGTAATTTTTGAAATTTTTATGTGTATTTTTCGAAATTCTTATGTGTATTTTTTTTAAATTTTTATGTATTTTTTTATTAATAAATTTTTATGTATTTTATTTTGTGTATATAAATTTTTCAAATTTTGGCGCGATTTTTTTCTTTATAAATTTTGAAATATTTAAATGTAAGTTAAATTTTTTAAGTTGAATTGCATATGATTTTATCAATGTATTTTTTATATATGATTTTTTAAATATGATTTTTATATGTAAGTTTAATTTTTTAAGTTAAATTGAATTTAAATTATATATGATTTCTAAGTAGAATTTTTAGTATAATTTTATCAATGAATTTTTTATATATGATTTTTAAAGATGACATTTTTACTATAATTATTAATACATAATTAAAAATATAATTTTTTAAAGTAAAATAATAAATTTTTAACATAATTTTATAATGAAATTTTTTATACATGATTTTTAAATAGAATTTTCAGTATAATTTTATCGATGAATTTTTTATATATGATTTTTTAAGATGAAATTTTTAGTTTAATTTTTAATATATATAATTTAAAATATAACTTTTTAAAGTAAATAATAAAATTTTTAACATAATTCTATAATGAAATTTTTTATACATGATTTTAGCATGTTTTCAGTATAATTTTATCAATGACTTTTTTTTATATACGATTTTTTAAGATGAAATTTTTATGATAATTTTACACAGAAATTTTTATACAGGTTGATGACGATCAAAGAAATTTAGTGTTAACGTAATAATAATAATAATAATAATAATAATAATAATAATAATAATAATAATAATAATAATAATAATAATAATAATAATAATAATAATAATAATAATAATAATAATAATAATAATAATAATAATAATAATAATAATAATAATAATAATAATAATAAAAATAATAATTTAACCAATTCTCAACACATAAAATAAACACGCAAAATGATCAAAATTTATTTAATTTCAATCATCACAAATCTGCTTATAATAAGCTTTTCTTAGATCAGCCAACAAAATATGTACAACTTCTTCTTTCTTGTAGTCTCTGAAGCATCTGCATCTAAATGGACAAGTCAACATTGAGGGATTTGCACAAACAATGCAGTCATCTAAACATTTCAAACCAGATCCTTGAACTGATTCGTAATGCATCTGTACAATTTCTCTGATGTTGATTCCTGTCATTTGATAGATCTGTGTAGCCAAATATTCAGGAGCACAAAGTGCATTATACTTGACAAGTCTTAATGATGGAAACAGTTCCGGTTCGTAAATGTTTTCTGTTTCATTATATCAATATTCAAAGATAATGATTGAATTTGTAAATCTTGAATCTGATATTTGAGATCCCCTTCCTGTAATGGTCTCTTGCAACCCATTATCCTGCATTTTCCGCTCTTGAAGAATAATATTGGATATTTTCCACTTCTATCCACTACATGTTGAGGTTTTCCGGTTGGGAACTTCATTCCAACTACTTGTATACATATTAGGTAACCGATAACTAATTACTGAACAAATAAATATTTGGTTACTTACCAACAAAACTTTAAATAAAAGTAAATCAATAACAAGAAATACATGTAAAAATACAAATTTATTAATAAAATTTTCTTCACTCTCTTTCACAACACTAATGCCTCTATATCTGTAAATCACTTGGTTGTTTAGTTAATGAGTAGTTAGCAAGAAAAGTTATCTTTTCTGAATAAAATCTTGTATTTGATTATTGTATTTTATTGAAATCATTGAAATTATTTTGTAAAAGTCAAACACTTTTCAACTATTTTTTTAAAAATTTATCCAATTTTGAACAATTATTCTTCTATTAAATGTTATTTTTCATAAAAATATTCATTTAGATAGTATTTACCCTTTAACTCAACCGACTCAACCCCTTAAAAATATCAATAAATTGTTCCACATCGATAATTTCTTCTTAAAATACTTGGTTATTGACTATAAACCCAAAATGTTACCAATAACTAGTTACTGAACCAGTAAATATTAATTATAGGTTACTGACTAACGAATTTTGAAATAGATCACATAAAAGGTTCAGCAAAAGAAATACAAGTTGAAATGTTATTAACTTCTTCACTCTTTTATCGATCATTAATGTCTCTAAATAGGTAAATTTTTTGGTTGCTTAGTTACCTTTTTGTTATCAAGCGATAATTAATCAAATTCATTGAAACCAAATCTATTGTTATATTTATCTGGTATCAACTTCTGAATACTGATAACCTATACACAGTGAATAATTCATTGATTAATAACTGAACAACAATCACTAGGTACTGTATACAAATAACTGAGTACTGTACAACTCTCTATATGTATACTAGGCATTGAATAATTTACTTATTCATTAAAATGCGATATTTAAATAATATTTACTCTTTGAACACCGATATTCAACCAACTTAATCCACTTAAAAATAAAATTTTCTCTCAATCATCTCCCCTTAAAATACTTGGTTATTCACACACTCACAATATGTTATCAATAACTAGTTACTGAAAAATCAATATCAAAAATTGTTTACTGACCAAAAAATCTTTAAATAAAAGCAAATAAAAATTTGAACAATCAAAAGAAATACAATTTCAATTACAAATTTTATTAACTTCTCCACTCTTTTATCGATCATTGATGTCTCCAAATTGTTTGGTTGCTTAGTTACCTGATTGCTATCAATGAAACTATTAATAATTGAAGCCCAATCAAGTGTTGTATTTTCTCTGAATAAAAATTTATTGCTTTACAGTCTTGTATGTGATTTATTGAAATTATTTTTTAAAACTTATTTAAAAGACTTTGAAATTTTTCTACTACTTTTGTAATATTTTTAATTGCGTCCAACAATGAACAATTACTAAAAGTTATTTTCAAAGATAAATATCAAACTTTTCATTTAATTTTCACATGTCCCTGAATAAATTAATTGCTAACTCATCAAATAATTACTTAAATTTATTTTTATAGATCTTCTGATCTTTTCACCCCCAACTCTTATTGTTTACGGAATGATAAATTAATTAGTAACTACAAGTAGTGGTTAATCTAATAGCTAGTGAAAAGAAACTTGATTAGAAAAATATTCTTAAATTAATTTCTCAAAACATAAATTACTTTCATTGTACATGGAATAAGTTTTCATATATTTATTGAAAATGATTCAACTCTTAAAATTATAACTCAAAGATGCTAAAGGTTTGAATAAAACTGATATAAAAAAAATAATATCTACCACATTACTAGAAATTAAATGATTATCGACCAACCACTAAATAAGTTGAATTTCTAACAAAGCTTAAAAAACTACACGGAACAGGTACTTATAGATACCGATAAAATCTACTAAAAATCCAAATATTAATTATTGTAAAATATTTGTTTTTGTAAAAATAAGACTTATACTTAAATTATGATTATCATGTGATTAGAATTTGATTAAAGTTGTGAGAAATATTTTAAGTTGTTAAATTTTAAATAAAACTGCTTAATTTGTAATTAATGTTAGTACTTTGAAGAAATTTTAAAATAAGACCTTCAGCAAATTGGTAAGAAAATAGTAGTTATTGAGTAATACTTATTAAAATTACTAAAGTTTTATAATTTTTGACAAGTTTTGATAGATCTTTAATAAAATTTGTTAGTACTTTGAAAAAAAATTTTTAAAAAAAGTTTAAAAAAAAAGTTAACTAAGTTGTAAAATAATTGAAAAAATTTGTTAGATCATTTTTAAAATTTTATAAGTTTGTTAGGTAATTGTTCTAGATACTTGTTGAATGAAAATTAATTGTACAATTTCTTTCATTCGTAGAAATAATCATATATATTTAAATTATTCAGAAAATTGTCAATAACTACATAAGTAATGGGTAACATAAATGTTTTAAATACTAGTCATAATACACATAAGAATTGCGAAAAATACACATAAGAATTTCGAAAAGTACACATAAAAATTTCGAAAAAAATACACAAAAAAATTTCGAAAAAAATACACAAAAAAATTTCGAAAAAAAATACACAAAAAAAATTAGTAAATAATACTTACAAAAAATTACATCATTATGTAATCAAGACACACCGTAATTAATAAGTGATTACATCCCCTCCCTACTTATTATGCAATGGTGTGTGGGCGCAGTGTGCCCCTAACTACCTACTTTGGAGGTCTACAGTTTTTGATTTTCATCCATTTCCTCTGTACCAAAATTGGATATTTTAGCATATAATAGCTTTTTAGTAAAAACACTATCGTCAATTAAAAATTGAGCCATTTCATATTATAAAAGTAGTAGTACTGATGCAATAAAACAAAGTAAAATATTTATATTATTTGAAATTATTTGCAAAATATTTAAATTATTTATCGTCTATCACTTTTTGAAACACTCGGTAAATTAAAATAAAGTACCTCTAAAAATTATTTTTGGTAGTATTGAACAATTTCTTTATAAATTAAATTTGATAATTTTTCAAGTCATTCGACACTCCCATCGACTACCATACTTTATTGCCGCAAATTTTATCTACACCTGATTCAATTCATTAAAAAGTTCTATAATACAAGTTTTAATGAACAACCAATTAAAATTATGGTTAACTTTATGAATTAGCCATTTTTAAAATGGCTAACAGGTAAATTTTTTAATAAAGTATATTTTAAGGCTTGAATTATGATCTCGTAAAGTTATGAGATCATTATTCAAGCTCTTAAATAATACTTTTAATCATCATTTATTTTTAATTCAGTTTTAATTAATTTTTTTAGGAATTTATGCCAATTTATTGGAATTATTATACTATAAATGTAAGTCAGATTAATTGACAAATAAATTTTATTAAAATACAATTCAATATCCAAATATTTCAATCTTCTTGCAGCATTTTGGAAAAAATCGCCGAATGTGAAAAAAATATTTTTTAAGATTTTTATATTCTTCTTTTCTTAGCTCGATTTCCAGAGCCTCATTGATTACACCGAATCTACTAGGGAAGGACATTGAGCTGAATCCATTTTTCCTTGCGATAGTCTTCCGTATGCTTAACTTAATTTTGCTGAAGACACTTTCGATTGGATTCAGGAACGGACTGTACGGTGGTAAATATTCTATAAAGTTATTTGCTGATAATGCTCCTCCGTGAATGGATGCATTATCGTTAATAATGTGATATCCATCTCCATTTAATTTGGACGTAAGTTCGTTCAGGAAAATCTGAAATGTTTCCTTTTTGAATGATCCTACAATCAATTTGTTGTGAATTGGCCCTTTTACACTAATTGCCAAAGCCAGTGACATATTTGGTCCACGATTACTTGGAACTGTCGAATATATTCTTTTCCCTTTCTTTTTCCTTCCATATGTTTGGCTTGTCCAAGTGTTGAAGCCACATTCGTCGACATATATAAGTTTTTTGTCGTGCCAAGCTTCTTCTTGGAATCGCGTCACATACTGCATTCGCATTTCCAGTACGCGATCCGAGTTTCGTGCGGCGATACTTGGCTTCACTTTTTTATATGATATAAGTTGGTTTCTTAAATATGTACAAATTGTGCCCTTGGATGCTCTACAATTTCTTTGCAACAAGAAATTTCGCATTTCCTCGAGGCTTGCATAAAAGTTATTTTCCACATTATCTAATAATTCATTTCCGTTTTCTTCTGAAAGGTAAAGTTGCAACAGATATTTCTGAAATATCTGAAAACCTGTAAATATAATAAATTGATTTAATTTAAATGAAAGATCTTACCAATTTATTTCATCATTTTCTCGGAAACTCAATGTAGAATCATCCGAGTTTTCATAAAACATTTTATTCGCCATTTATAAAAAAATGTCTAAAATGTTACTAAAAATAGTTTTATATAGAGTTTTTAATGAATTTAACATTTCTACATTTTGAAAGTTTGCATGCATTATTTACTATGTATTATGTGTTTATGTTTAAAAAAAATTTTCTTCAATTTCCTTCCTTCCTATAATATAAGTTTTTATTCAGTTGAACAAATTACATGCAGACACGGGTAAGTATGTATGTTCCTATATTATAACTTTATTGATTTTTTCATTTTGTTATAGCAGTTTTTAATGAACTGAAACAGGTGTAATTTCAAAGGAATTTAGTATTTCTTTGATTAATCAATCAATTTAATATTTCTAATTGTTTTGATTTGTTATTTTTAAATTCTAAAAATATAATGTTACATTAAAATATTAGATAAATATTAAAATTTATTAGAAAATAAAGTCAGGAAATAAAATATTCAAATTATTTTATAATTATTTAAATTTTTTAAAACCTTTTCTAAGAACTTTGGAAATGAAGTATTATTATTATTATTATTATTATTATATTATTATTATTATTATTATTATTATTGTTATTGTTATTATAAGGACTTTTTATTGTTTTTCACCTCTGATTTCTTTATAAGTGACATAATATTTTCTACAAAATTTTGACTTTGAATCAGATTTAATTAATAAATGATTGAAAGCCCATAATTTTGATATGGAATTATTTGCAGAAGAAAATGCTATCGTTAGTAAAGTAAGATTCAAGCAAATTATTTTACTAGTTTCCAAAAACAACCAAATTTGTCGGTTACCTTTATATTCAAGGAATTTTTATTTTACAAATAAGATAACTTTGATTGAATAGGTTCCCAAAAAAATAAAACTGTTCGAAAACTAAGCACTCTTCAGAAGACCAATAAAACCTTTGTCAATCTGCAAAATGTTGATAAACTACATCAGGGTTACCAATAGGCCGAATAAAGAGAAAATTTTAGTCAAACGTAACCGTATTTATAATTTGTCAACGTATCCAAATTCTGAGATTGTTATACTGGCTTAAAAATAGTAAAAAATTAAGAGGTTCAGCCTTTGATATATAAGACGATGGTCATAGACAAATAGCAGAAAGAGATTTGTCTTGTCATCACCCGTTTTTAATTAAACGTGAAACTTGCTTTGGTAATAATATTTTCTTTTAATATAGTCCTTTGGCATCCTGGAACCGTTTGTACAAAAAATAATTTCAAATGTTTATAGCAGACTACTATTAGTAGTCAAAAAGAACAGCCACAATGAAAATTAAAACAAAAATTCTATGAAAACACAAATTTAAAAACTAATTTTACGACTTTTTATGCTTTTTACGATGGCCTTTGTTTCAAACAGAGATTGCCTAAGGATGGATGTATCGCTGTCATACACAGAACTAAATTGTATTTGTTTATTATCAGTTACATAATAATCTTTTTGTACGTTGTGCGCCAAACATTTATTTAGACTAGATAGAGACAAAAAACAATTACTTTTTAAAATAAGATATTGCATGAGATTATAATTAAATATGTATACACCTGTTTCAGTTCATTAACAACTTCTATAATCGAAGTTTTAATGAACATCCAACTACAATTATGATGAAGTTTATGTATTAGCCATTTTTAAAATACTGACAATTAAATATTTTAATAAAGTATATTTTAAGGCTAGGATTGCTATCTCGTAAATTTATGAGATCATTATTCAAGCTCTTAAATAATAATTTTCATCAACATGTATTTTAAATTTACTTTAATTAATTTTCTTTGGGTTTTTTAGGAATTTATGCCAATTTGTGTAAATTAGTGGAATTATTTTTCGAATAAATATAAGTCCGATTAATTGAAAACTAAAATTTATTAAAATAAAATTCATTTATTAAAAAGTTTCTATATTCTAATAAATTATTTCTCTGTTCCTTGAAAATTCGTTTTAGCTGCCATCTTTTTTACCTTTTCACAGAAATCAAATTTTTGATATTTATTGATTTTATTGAGGCCTTGGAAATTTCCATTAATTTCCCAAATTTATAAAAATCTTCACCATTTTCAATGGTATTAATGATTCGGATTTTATAAAATATGAAAACTTACGTTTTTTGTTTTTTTAAACTCCTCATTTAAAGGTTCTGGTTCCACTGCTCCTGGTAAATTGCAAATGAGGTAAAAATGAATTTATTTTAACTACAAATTAAATCTTACATTGTTATTTCTTCATCTCTGCAAAAATCTTTCGATTGATATTTCTGAAATATCTGTAATATTGTAAAAATATTAAATTGATAGAATTTCATGAAAGATCTTACAAAATTATTTCATAATTTTCAATACAACTCACAGTAGGGTTATTGGAATTTTTTCAAAAATTGTCGGCTCTAATTTAAAAAAAATTGTATAAAAATGTTAAAAATATATAGAGTTTTTTATTCATCTGAACATTTTATACATTCTGTAAATTTTGAAAGTTTGCATGCTCTATTTACTATGTATTATGTTTGTATGTTAAAAAATTTTTTCTTCATATTCCTTCCTTCCTACACCAAGCCATGTTGAGACAAATCACCTATAATATAAAAAAAAATCAATAAATTTATAGCATATAAACACACTAACTCACCTTGAGGTTGCTTGAAAAATAGTCACTTAGACAAACCCTACACTGTAGAAACACAAAAAATGATAGAGAAATAAAATAATGCACATTAACACAACCCATAATAAAGCATGCATGTAAACTTTTTACATGTAGCCATCCGAAGTTGAAAAAACGCCATAATAAATTAATTTATAGACATTTTTGAGATATTTTTTAGAAAGAAAAATGGCGGAAAAAATTTTTAATTTAAATTTTGAGGTTTTTGCTAGGAAATTTCGAGTAAATGAGGATGTATCTTCATAAGATTTACCCTTAAAAGTAAAATTAATTTAATATTTCAGATATTTCTGTCGAAAAAAAACAAAACCTGAAATCCGAAAAAAACCATAAATTGTAAATTATATTAGTAAGTTAATAATTTTTATAACTTCAAAAATAATTTAACTCACTTTTTTTTGAAGAATATTCATAATCATTATTAACAATAATATGCATGAGCTTGTAGATCAAAAGTTATAATTATAAGTTTGAATAATGATTTAATTTCCTTATAAAATCATAATTCAACTCTTAAAAATTTATAACTTTTAACTTTAAAAAATAACTTACTTTGCAGCCATTTCAGAAATGGCTGAAATCCATTAAATTTTCTCAAAAAATAAATTCCAATAAGTTGATTTATGTTTCAACTTGTATTATAGCGGAATTTATCTCAACTTCTCTTGGTGTATAATTGGACAAATTACATGC
The DNA here is from genome assembly GCA_022537955.1 of Schmidtea mediterranea. Taxonomy (NCBI): domain Eukaryota; kingdom Metazoa; phylum Platyhelminthes; order Tricladida; family Dugesiidae; genus Schmidtea; species Schmidtea mediterranea. Next base: position 91,034,898 of record CM039679.1, read on the forward strand.
AGACAGAGGTAAGTATGTATGTCCCTATATTATAACATTATTGATTTTTTCATTTTAGTATAGCAATTTTTAATGAACTGCAACAAGTGTAGGTAATAAAAGTGATTTTTTTTCTAAGGTATTTTCGTTTACAAAATATGTTGCGCTATTTTGTTATTGTGTTAGAAGAAAACTAGAGGAAAACTAGTAGTAGTAAAATTATTACACAACTAGAAGAGTGACTGCCCTGTAAAGGAACCGGGTCCGTGATTTTTAAACTAATTAGATTATTTGAGCTTAACAGGCTGTCACCTCGACTGTCAATCTCAGGAATTTTTATTTATTAATTTGGAAAGTATAATTTCTGTCAATTAATTAATAAATTAGTTTATATTTCTAAATAAACATTATCCAATAGTCGCCCATCAAAGTTGAAATTAATACCATCGTAGTCATTGCTTTTATTTCCTACACATTAATATCTGTGTCTTCCGAAAGATATTGATTTTTAATTTTATAAAGACATTTTTGTTTATCACCTCTGATTTTTTTATTTATAAAAAACATTGTATTTTCTACAAAATCGGATGCATATTCAAATTTTGTATAAAATACAATGTATGTTTTATAAATTTATTTTTAAGATTTTACAATTTTCAAATTAATTTTAGCATGGTTTCTATTTCTGATAAATCATGCCTTTTTATTGTTTTGCACCCCAACACCGTGCCTGTGGGTTATTTTTTAAATATAGCTTATTTGACAGAGTACCACTTATGATATATCATTTGATAATTTTCAATTATATAAATAATATTTATTAATATTTTTAATAAAATTTATTATTATTTTCAACAATTTTATATGTTAGATATAAACTAATAGACTCTGCATTTATTAAAAATAAATTGAAAAAAATAATCTCTAGAATGAAACTGGATTTGTGACGTGAATAATAAGAATCATGAAAATATGTTCTACAGTTTTGAGGAAAATTTTCTTTCGTCAGGAACGCATTTGCATAGTTGATTTTTTTTACCAATTTGTCCTAAATCTTCTTTTTTAATAACAGGAATCCTATGAGGGAATTTGCAAGGGCAAGTTGGATCAGTACATTGTGACCTGGAGTTATGGAATTGAGTACCTAAATACAATTATGAATGATATTTATCCTATTCGTATAAAAGTGCATTAGAAAGTACAAAATACACAATACGGAAAATGGATAATTTATGTATTTCTAAGTATTATATATGTTACGCCGAGTCCATGAAATTGCCTATTTCATGAAATCGGCAATGTGTCGTATCCATTAACTGTCAAAGTGACAGTTGAATAAGTAACTTTAATACAGATGTTGAATTCACGGATGTGAAGTTACAAATTAGATTCATAAACTGACTTCAAAAGCGCGACAATATAAAATATCAGAATTATATTGTAAATATTTTATTTTATATGTTCCGATACATAACAATGTTTCTCCAGAAACAATTGAATAATAAATTATAACAAAATACAGTGGAAATGATTATAATTTTAATCGATTTCACGGATTCGGGTATTTCATAGATTCAGAGTAACATATATAAAATAACAATCAATTTGCTAAATTATAAGATCTATAAAACAATGGAAATGATTTAAATAAAAAAGAGCCAATCAAACACATTAAACTATAATATATTTTGATATACTCACTTTCATCATCAGGAAGAATTGAAATTGAAACTATCGATTTAAATTGCTTTTTTTCAAACAAATAATCTTATTATTTAAAAAATATATTCTGTTAATATAATTTGTTTTCCAAATCTCAAATTTTAAAAATTTATATTATAAAATTTACAAAATCAGATTTTAACAAGATTTTAATATTTTTTTAATATGTTACATTCATACACATTAATATTTAAAGACTAGTATCAGTTGGTTTTCTATAAATCTCTGTCTCATAATGTTTATCTTTGAATTGAATTAACAAATCCAATCGATGCCTTTCTCTTCGTTTCACATGCGAATACAATGTTCTTATGTAAATTGTTCATAAAATGCAAAAACGGCTCTATGTGATTCACATACATTTTATAAACAATGGGTTTCTCAAATTGGAAGGAAACAATTTTATTTTCCAAACATTAACCAAAAATATTGATGCCATCTTCTACTTTTGCTAATTCGGTAAAAAGTGTTGATAAATTGGTTGAGTTGTTGATAAAGAATGGATATTCTAAATCATTTTTATTATTGATGATAAAAAAGACTGTTGATAAATTGATTAAAAATCCTAAGGATCCATGTTTTGGAAAGTCTGAGTATATTTTGACAAATGAGTGTGAATTGAGTGTTGATTTAAATAATAGTAAAAATGAATATAAAAAAATTGAGTCTAAATTTGTGTTAGTATTGCCGTACTCTGAAGGTTCTACAAATTATAAATGGAAGTTAAGTAAACAGATAGGACATTTAGAGTATAAGATCGTCTCTAATTCGTGTAAGGTACACAATATGTTTATTAATAAATCAAAAAACTCCGGTTGGATTGTATTCTGATCTTGTTTATCAATTTACATGTAATGGGTGTAATGCCACATACATTGGAGAGACTTCCCGTCATCTCTGTACTCGAGTTCTAGAGCATTGTCGATTGAAGGGTTTGACCAATATTAGTGAACACAATAGAGGCTGTACAAAGAAAATCTTAAACTCAATAACACAAGGAAAAACAATTTTTTCGTAAACTGGCATCTGTTTCGAACACTTGTGAAAATTCAAAATTAAATTCAAATTATCTATTATTGTTTGCAAAAGAAAAAGACACGAAAGTCTACCCGATATTGGCAGTATTATAAAAGAGATTATCTTTTGATACTATTGTTTGACCAATATTAGTGAGCACAATAGAGGCTGTAAAAGTGAAATAGGAACGTCTGATTTTAGAATTTTGGTGAAAAGTTTTATAATTATTGGGAACGCGTGATATGTGAAGCATTGCTGATAAGGTCATTGGATCCAAAGATTAATGTGCAAAGTGCTATGACTACGAATGTTTTGAATGTTTTTAAATAGTTTAAGTATGTTAAATCATGTTTGTGTAATGTTTAAAAAAAATTTTAAATTTTAATATTATTAAAATAACTTAATTTATAAAATATTACATTTTTTAAAATTATAATATAGATAAAAATTATAAAATAGTTATATAAATAAAATTTTAAAATTATTTTAAAGTATTTATATATTTTTTAAGTGTTTATCTATTAGAAAATAAAATTAATATTATAAAAAAAATAATTTGTTTAAATTATAAGTTAATTCATCATATTTTTAGTTGGTTTTTTGTACCTGTAGATGACAGTTATGCTGTCGAAATATATCGTACGAAAAGTTTTTATTGGCGTTATCTTTTAATTAAATCGTTGCTAAATTTATATAATTATTTATTTCATTTTAGTGCACTTTATTATGCAAAAAATTAACAGTGATTTTACCAGAAAGAGATCTAGATCGTTCTGTACAGGACAAATCCGACTGAGAAGTGGACTCGTCCAAAGCAGCAGCCTTACATTTTCCTTGTGTTGCAGCGCAGCGGAGCAAATGATAAACCGGATCAATTTCTAAATTGAAATTGTTAAAGTTAAAGTTATTTTTAATTTATACTTAATTATAAAAATGTGGTTAAGAATCTTTTTTGTATACAAAGTATCACAATGCAACCGGCTTAACGCGAAATTCAATGGATTTACAAAACACTTTTACGTTAACGAAGTTTCGTATTAAGCGGGTTTCAATAAATTGTATTAAATGTATTGATATTGAGTTTGGGCTCGGGAAAGATATTTGTTAAGCGAAGTCATGATAACAGAGTTTGCTTTAAACAATTTTTACTGCGTATTGTTTGCATTCACATTACTAAATCAAAATTTTCTTAACTTTATCAAGTTGATTGTACTCAAATTTTCTAAAATTTTCAAGTAAAACATGCTTTTTGTTAAGCAACTTAAAATGTGTGTCCGTGTCAGACACAAGCGCTTCTTACTATCAAATTTACACGTGCTTATATGGACACGGGTGATCATAATATTTACTTGTTAAATTATACATACTCGTTTATAACAAATGAGTAGTTCTAATATTAGTATAGATAATCATACCCATAGATAAATCATTTTTTGACCACAAAATTAATGACCCAAACACTTATTAACATGTTTTTATAAATAGAATATATGTGGATATAAAATGATTCGGGCGCCGTTCAGAGTGTGAATATTATTGATTTTTTTTTAGTTAAATTGCCTATAATTTCTCAACAGCTCTGCAAAGAGATGGTATCTCGAGGCTCTAAAGAATTTCAAAATAATAATGGTCCATTTGCTGAGAAAGATGGACGTTCTATAACGAAGCTATGGTTCAAGCGACGTTCATAATTTCCGTATTATCTCTATTAGATGACGAGATATACTATTTATTTTTATTTTCCCTACTGATCTAATTATTCGTTTTTATCTTGGGAATACTCTTAAGATAAAGAAATTCCATTCCCAAATTGTTTCCCTCTTTTTCCTTTACACTTATTAATTAAGAATGTATTGTCATATGTCTTTGTTTAATTTTATTGATTTGTTATATTTCTTCTCAATTTTCATTTCTCTTCCTTCATCTTTCTTGTCAGAGTTCGGAACAATATATTCTTCAGTTTATACATTCCCCCGGACTATTTTATTTAATATTTGTTTAAATTTTTATTATTTAACTATGTTTTACGTTTATTTTATTTTGCTTTGACTTTAAAGATTTTAAATTTATTAAACGGACCTAAAAAAATAACCGAACCATGAGAACAAATGCAATTTAATAAAAGTGTAAACTATGAATTATTAGACACTTGTGCACCGTCAAATATTTTTAAATGGTTTTAGTGATTTTATGATACTGTTGAAATTTCTGGAATGTAATTTGGCATTTCGTCTTATTAACACCTTTATCCTTGTCGTTGGCGATGTGCTTTTTTGCTGAAATATGAAAATTTGGGAAAGCAGACCATGTTAACATTGCAAAATAATTGATTTTTTTTCAAAATTTTAATTAATTACATAAAATTTATTTTAATAAAAGTCATACTTATTTATTACACTGATTCAAAACTTTTCAAGCAAATAAATAAAACAATAGACAGTAGCGGACTGGTTGATTTGACCGGCCATTGGAAACGATTTTAAAACAGGAATTTTAGGATAGTTAAAACAGTAGTGGGATGTGTCACCGCTAGATCATATCACTGCTGGATAAACCCTCCCCCGGGGGGGGGGTAAAACGTTTTTTCAAAGTCTAAAAGTGCAAAAAATTTAAGAAAAAGACTCATTCAAGGTCATTGGGTGACTCATCAAAAATCCCCAAGGTCATTCGAACAAAGACAATGACTCATCAAAAATTTCTCAAGGTCATTCAAATTTTCTCAAGGTCGTTCAAAACTTTTCAAGGTCATTGGATCACTCATCATATTTTTCAAGCTCATTCAAAAATTTTCAAGGTCATATTATTTTAATAATAATAATAATAATAATAATACCTTAATCGGTTTGCAAATTGTCTGGATGCCCATTTTTAAATATATTATTAATTGTTTTAGATATTTCCTCTGCAGATTTTGTCTTTGTTAGTACACTGCGGGCAAAACGACTGAAAACAGCAATAAGTGTTAAAATATATTTATAACCTTTGTTAATCTTCGAATACGGTATCATCTCCATCAAATCCATTTGCCATAAATCATTAATACCGAATGTCTTATAAGCTCTCGTTGGAAATCTTTTCCGCGTCGGTTTGTTTAAACTGTACGCAAGCTGATCTGACCACTTTTGCGTTTCCTTTTTCGACTTTGGGACTCTTCTTTAACTTTGCCACTCCACCGAAACCTGCTTCGTCTTCTGGGTTTGTGCAAATCTTCTCCAACAAGATGATTTAAATTTTAATTTAACATTAGGTAATGATTGTTCCATCGTTTATTGTAATCCACCTAATAACGATATTGCTAATGGTTACATTGCTCCGATAAAACCGCCTTGTTGTTTATATATGATTTTTCTCATTTGCTTGCGATTTTTATTATTTACTAGTGATAACAAAGGCTTACGATGTTTATTCAATACTAGTTTTTTAGATTTACTGATTTTAATTTTACCCCTGACTACTTTTAATAGAATTTTGAGTAAATCATCGACAACAAAATTTGGAAATGATTGTAAAATAGACATTCTTTTCATACTCAAAGCATTAACAATGCATTAAAATATGGGAAACTCCTATGATTTTTTAAATTTTAACTTTTTGACTCTTTTTATTACTCCTTTTAATAATGTTTTTCGAAATTAGATTCATTGCGGGAAAATTCTCGGTTATTAGTTTTTAGATTGTGAATAATTAGTCTTTGGTGAAACTTTTTCAGTCTTTATTTTCTTTTTAATAGTTTGTCTAAGTTTTCGGTCATTTTTAATGCTGGATTTCATAAACATTTTTACATCCTAAAGTTTTCAACATTGTTTATAAACCATGGCACCTTATTTTATTGAAATATTTGTTTTTACCCGTAAATCATCATTGTATTGTTGTGTGAAATCAAGAAATATATATATCCATGTGGTGATTTTTAGCATCTTAAAATGCACTGATAAGAAAATTACGATTATTATGGTATGGTTGTCGAGCAAGAAAATCAATAACTGTTGCATCTCTAGGATTCTTGAAAATAACTAAATATTGAACATTTAAATTCCTAGTTCGATGTGCGCCACCCTTATGAAATAGATTTTGAGTAATAAAGATCATAGTAACACCAACATGTCGATTGATTTTTGTGAATAAATTATTGAAATCCTTTTCTTCATTAGCTTCTTGATACAAATAATAGATAATGATGACATCACCTTTCCTTAATCGATTTGATCAGTTTTTATCTAAACCCTTTACTATTTTCATGTTTTTCAATTTACCGAAATTACCTTGAGTTAATCCGTGTTCTTCATCTGCACCTGTATGCCAATAAATCTTGTTGAATTTTGTTTGAAATAAATTAGATTTCAGTAATTTACACACAAACATAGTTTTACCACTACCACTTGAGCCAACGATTTGATGTACCGCATCATTTCTTAATTCCATTATTAATTTGTATAATTATAGGTTTTTGATTATATTATATAATTTAATGAACTCTTTCTAAAAATCATATATTTTTCGAATGGTAAACCCAGAATTGTTGATAGGAGTGGAAAATACCCTATTATATTTTTCAAATCTGTCAAATGTAGGATCATGGGATGCAAGAAACCTTTAAATGTCAATAAATTAAAATATAGAATAAAGAATATTAAAATACAGTCAATTACAGTTACCATGGATATGGGAAAATCTATCAATCTCTACAACATGTCAACAAAATGTCTTTGTATGTTCGAGCCAGAATTATTTCCTGCACTGAGGCTTTTAAAATACAACCCAATATGTGTTAACGTGTTTGCCAGTGGGAAATTATTCATATTAGGGTTGCGAAATCTAGAGTACAAAAATATTGTAATAGGCATACACAATGAAATCACTGGATTGGTCGATATCTGATTGGCTAATGGTTGATTAAAACAACTTTGTTATTCATTTTATTTCATTTTTAAAATGGAAAATACTATGCCGCATGACAAGTTCAAAATTTTCAAAGAAGGAAATTGAAAATTATGGTAAATTTATTATTTATTATTATTATCATTGTTTAAAGATAAATATCAAGAAGTAATTTTAGAGCGTTTGTTCTTCTTTTACCCTCAACTGCGACCAATTCTGAAAGAACAACCAGAATCAATGATTCCAGATCTCGTATACACCGAGACAAATATCTGGATATTCAATATCATAGATCAAGCTTTATGGGATGTAAAGCTTGATCGAAAAATGAAGGACATGGAAACCGAATATCCATGTATTCTGGAGTGCAGCTGTTGCAATTTCAGATATCAAAGGTATGTCGAGTGGTCTCTAGTGAAATCGGTTCAAAATGCATGTAAATTTAAACTTTTTAGAAAAATAAATGTTTTATTCGGTTGTTTTGGTTTGATATTTTTTAATAGTCTGATTTTATTAGTAAAGATCTTTTAAATAGTAATAATATTAATATTTGTTTGGTTTTAATAGAATTAATTTTTTAAATAGTTATAATATTAGTATTTGTTTTGTTTTAATAGTATTAATTTTTTTAATAGTTATAATATTAGTGATTACAATAATATAGTAATAACAATTTGGAACATTAAAACATATGTTGGGCCAGCACACAAATAGCCTTGAGAATTGTTTAAATGCATCAGTAATACAGCACGAAAACCCAGCACTAAGATAACTTTAAATACAATATACAACACCAACTAAATACTTTAAAATCTGAGAGAATATAAATAAATATAAAATCAAAAACATAAAAGTAAAATAAAATAAATACAAAATGCATCAAGAACCGCACGAAATTTACATAAAAAATAACATAATAACAAGAAAATTTGACCGTAAAATGACCATTTAATTAAAATAAAAATTAATGAATTAAATGAATAAAAATAAAATATTTTTAGCTGAATAAATTTATTTAAAAATGTTAAAAATAAATTACCAATTTAAATTAAGAAATAAATAAAAATTTAATCTAGATAACACAAATAATTTCAAGGTCGAATTTTGTTTAATCGCAGTAAAACTAACACGCAAGGTTAAGGCCAAATTATAGGTATAAATACTGATGTGATTTCACAAATTTTCAACTACTTTGTAGTATTAATTTCAACCAAATTTAAGATGCACACTTTTTTATAAATCTTACTTTGCTGTGTGATTTTCAACTATTTTGCAGTAGTATTTTCAGATCATTAGTCTGCAGTTATGTTTTGCAGTAGTATTTTCAGATCCTTAGTCTGCAGTTATGTTTTGCAGCAGTATTTTTAGATCATTAATCTACAGTTATGTTATTTTGGTTTTTGTGCATCGATGCACGATTTAAAATTGTAGGTGTTTATCGATCAATTTGATAAAATGGCTAAGCGATGTAACAGTGTTTATATGAATGAAAAATATACAGTTTTATGCGTCGAGACTTTTGCCTAATTAATCTGGTAATTTATTTTTTCTATTATTTTTTTTGGTGACCCACAGCCCAAACATAACGCAAGATAGAAAAATAAAACATATTATCGTAAATCGTGTAAGTGCGTGTATTATCGCCAATGATTTCGTGCCCGTGAAGGCTCCGGCGTGAGAACGCAGGAGCTGGAACGTCAGTATTATCCGTACATAGGGGAAATTGGAGGGTAAATGAGTAGTCCGTTGGCTGCTCCTTCATCATCCGTTTCCTAAAAAATTGACATAAATTTTAACAACAATCGGCTCAAAATATCTAACACCGAGTAGTCCAGTGGGCACTCATTAAATATAATATGAACATACATAGAACTCAAGGACAAAAAGAGGGAAAGGGTAGCGGGGAAAATTGCGAAATCGTTGCAACAGTTAAAATGAATAGCCATCGGAAAATGATTAATCCGAACGACCAAAATCATGAAAATTAATGTTGTTAAATAAGAATTAAATAAATTATGTTATATTGAAACGGAAAATATGGGCAGAACGCTGGGCAAATTTTTGGAAATAGTTAAAACATTTATCATGAAGACTGTAAAATAAGGGCAGAACGCTGCTCAAACTTTCCGAATGAATTAAAATACTTATTGAAAATAGTAAAGTAAAAGTGGAACGCGTAAAATAATGGCGGAACGCTGCTAAAAATTTTTCGAATTAACAAAAATACTTTATCGAAAACCGGAAAAATACAGATGGATTACAGCTAAATTTTTATACAAGAAAAACATTTTATAAAGCGGAGGAATAATGAAGGATCCCTAGTAAAAACTTGATAATAATGATGATAATAGTAAGGATAATAGTAATTATAATAATAATAATAATAATAATAATAATAATAATAATAATAATAATAATAATAATATAATTAATAATAATAATAATAATAATAATAATAATAATAATAATAATAATAATAAAAAAAAAAAAAAAAAAAAAAAAAAAAAAAAAAAAAAAAAAAAAAAAAAAAAAAAAAAAAAAAAAAAAAAATGATAATAATAATAGTAATAATGATAAAAGTAGTAATATAATAAATGTAATGGTAATTATATAGTAATAAAAATAATAATAAAGGTAATAGTAGTAACAATTAATAAAGGTAATACATATAATAGTATCAATGATAAGGCAAGCAATAATACGTGATAGGGAACATTTTGGCTATAATAGGGATAAGGGTAAGAGAGATACTGTGTGAATATTTAAAAATAACAACGGGTGTACAGGCCAAAGAATAATCATCAACGCGGACGATGATAAGAAGGACTATGGAAATGGAGCTGACAATAAATGATATGAGAGTATAGGTTAACATTTGAAAGCGATAGGAGAATAATGGGACCTAAGAATCGAAATCGAGCACAGGCCTTCTATCCGCAGCTCGTTGGACCCATGGATCGTTCGGTCAATTATAGCATTAGTAATAACGCTCACTTTTTGCGGACGATCTACCCACTCGAACACAGTTCCAACGTTGCTTAGCAACGGGTTCCGAGTGATAAGCGAAAGATATTTGTATGGGGTTGTCTGGGTAACAACCGTATAGTTTCAAAATATCTACACCCAGAAAACCACCACATATATAGAAATAATCGAGGCACACATAAAATTCAATAACCCTGCAATATGCATGCATGATTCTGATTGATTAATCAGTATCTAGCAAGGGTATCAAAGCTCGTCACCACCTTATAAATATTATAAAACAAACATGACCAAGAAAATCAATGCTATCAGTGTCCAAACAGTTCAGATGTTTCACAATTATAAAATGTGTTTTTTTAAAGGTGCCTATCAATATGCAATTGGTACATCCAGTCAAACTCAATAGAACTCAATTTCAATCTTTCGCTGGGACTCTCGCAACGATAGATATCAAGGATATTGATACGGTTTTCAAAAAGATCAATTCGAATTTAAAATGCAATGAAAATGCATTCTTCACCAGTCAATATACCAGATATTATGATGCATTTACAGAAATAGGTTTCAAATAACAGGAAAACTGGTATTTAACAATAACAATCCAAGAATATAAAGCTGATTAAAATGATGTGCTTTCTCCAATATGGAAAATTGTTACTGCTAGACTTTCACAATTATTTTAATGTATATTTTAGTGGTTGATAAATGTATTAATGTTTTGTTTTCTTTGTTATTCTATAAACAAAATTATAATTAACTTTAAAATTTTTTAAAAATGATGTCTGAAAAAGGTAAAATATAAAATAATTAATTAATTTTCGTTTAGAATATTTAATAAACATTTTGTTTGATAAACTCGAAGAAATAACCGGTGGAAAAATTAGAGATATGTTGACTCTAGTTGAAGCATTGGGTAAAGAAGATTCATGTTGTGATTCAGAATGTCAGATTGAAGATGAAGAAATTTTTAATGATGAAGATACTGAAATTATTAATGATGAAGAAACCCCTACTGAAAATTTAGTTGAGTCTAACTAATTTAAGACTTGTGTTGACCATGTCATAGAAAATATAATGATAGAATATTGTGGTGATGAAGCATGTACATGTAAGAATCAATAAATCTTTTAAAATGTAGTTTTTTATTAATAAAAATAATAACAAAGAAATATTTATTAAAATTTATGATAAACTTTATTACATATATATAAAACCAATGCTCCAGTTAATAGTTTTAATAAAACTTTGCAATATAAATATCTGAACGTTTGGCTTCTGCGGCATTTTGAATAATTGCTATCCATCAACCGTTTGCTTCTACTTATGGATCATATTTTGTTTCTATTACCTAAATAATGATAAATTAATAATAATATCAAGTAATATACCTCTATAGATCATTGGAAATAATTTTCATGGTTGGATCCGGATTTTATTATCATATGTTTCATATACATTAATTCTACTATTATTCTTATCCATTTATTATTTTTATCAAACATGTAACTAAATATTGATTGGAATGAATTTTTCTTTCTCTCCAATGTTGCCAAATTGAGAATTTTTTCATAATAAAATGGTATGTCTTCTACTATTTATTCGATACGGCTTACATTTCTGGCATTTTATAAAAATATTTGGAAGTATAAGCTTATTTATACTATATTGGACCAATCAGAATCATGTATGAACATTGCATTTAAGTTGCAATGAATTTATTTAAGGAAATTTGTAAAAATATATAATGGAAATAACAATGATTATTTGTTGCCACTGTTAACCGTGTGTTGAACTTCTTTCAATTTGTTAACCGGGTGTTGAACTTCTTTCATTATACGATTGAACTGATCAGTTGTTTTATTAGAATAAAATTTTATACTATATTGAACTTGATTTATCATTTTTTCATTAAGTTTGAGATTTTCATTCAATTCGAATATTGATTTTCTTAATTCATCTTTGATAATACCTATGGTCTGATTTAGATATAGAATATCATCAAATATTGCGTTCCCAGCTCTTTTTAAAGTCTCATATGTGAGCTCAAATCGAATTTCTAAATTTGTCATTCTTTCGGATAATCTTTTGACTGGAGTTTTCAAATATCTAAGCCTATCTATCCTTTACAAAATATCCATCAACAGGACTGTATCAGGACATACGCATCTTGTTGAATTTTTACCTTGAACGGTTACAACAATTGAGTTAGCCATTTTAAAATAACTAACAAATAATATTATTATTAAAATTTCTTTAATCATTTTCAAATCTATATAAATTAATATTTATTGTTTATAGCTTAAAGTTTGTGTGTTTAACTTCTCATTGGTTTAAATTAGTATAAAAGTAATTGTTATTTCAATTTTTTTATCATTATAATGGATGTTATTGTACCGAGCGCAGTTCAATCAATGCACGAAATTGAACATATTGGTAATTTATTATTATTTTCATTTTTTATTAGTTTTGTAGATGATTATTTTAAAGAACGTCTGGGCTTCTATTATCCAGATATACATGAAATATTGAAGGATAAGCCAACATCAATAATTCCAGACTTGGTCTTTAATTATACATCTATATGGATATTTTCCGTAATCGATGAGTTCCTATGGGACGTCAAGCAAAACAAAAGGTTAAAAGATATGGAACCTGAATATCCATGTGGTGATTGATGTCATTGCTGCGCTGCCCGATATCGGAAGTATGTGGAATTGGCTTTGAATAAAGCTCTTCGTCAATATTACTATAGTCCAATTATTTCTTTTTAATAAAAGTTTTTGTTGTATATGACTTTGTGGTTTATTATATATTAATTATAGTATAATAATAATAATAATAATAAATAAAAACTTGTAACAATAATAATAATAATAATAATAATAATAGTATTAATAAAAATTTAAAAATATTAATAATTAAAACACTACTTATAAAATTAAGTAATAGAATAAAAATTTTTAAAAAAATATTATAAATTAAAACACTACTTATAAAAATAAGTAGTAATTTTAAATTTAAAACTTTTCAAAATAATATGACCTTGAGAAATTTTAAAAGACCTTGAAAACCTTTAAATGACCTTGAGGAACATGATGACTCGTCCAATGACCTTGAGAAATTTTCGAATGACCTTGAATGAGTCATGGTCTTTGTTTAAATGACCTTGAAAAGTCTTGAAACACATTGAGAAAATTTGAATGACCTTGATAAATTTTTGAGGACTCATGATCTTTGTTTCAATGGCCTTGAATGAGTCATTGTCTTAAATTTTTGTACTTTTCGACTTAGAAAAAAACGTTTTACCCCCCGGGGGTTTATCCAGCGGTGACATGATCTAGCGGTGACACATTTCACTACTTAAAACAATTAATAGAACATATAGCAGTTAAAAAGGTTGTTAATATTGAATTTTACAAAGTAGAGCAAATAAATATTACATAATTGAAATATTATTATTTATAAAACATTTCAATTTTTTTATTTTAACTTTAACTTTTTTATATTTCTTAACTATATATTTTTTAAATTCATCGGCTTTTCATCTGGATTTTTAGATCGGTCCACCGGGAAGTTGCCAATTGTCCTGCCGACCAAGTCTGCTCACGAGAATGGATAATTGTAAAATGAAAGTAGACAAAAACATGGAGGTAAAAGAAATGTTAACATAAAATTTTTCTGAATTACGGTTTTTGCAATTGAAAGTCGGTGTGCATGATAAATTCTTCACTATATAAGTAATAATATAGTAATAAAAATATGATAATAAATATTATCTATAACTTATCTCAGTATGATCTTGAAATTAAGTAGTGTTAATTTCTAATTAAAGTGTTTAATTTTACCTTGAATATATATATATATATATATATATATATACATAATAAAATATATGTTTGTTTGTTTGTTTGTTTGTGCTGTATGAATTATTACACTGTTCTTACGATCGCCAAGAAACTTTAAGAAGACATTGAGTACACTATTGCGAAGGTTTCAGGTATAAATATTTTTTTAAATATCGCCCACTTAGAGCCGCTGCAGATAAAAATTATAAATTATTATGTTACATACTACTGACAAGAAATTCAGTAAGCTAAATTATTTAAATTTTAATATTTAATATACTAAATTGAAAAATTGAAAAATTATGTAGTGTGTAATTATATACTAAATTTTGAAAATCAAGTAAATTGAATATTTATTTATTCATTTATGCGCTCTTATTTACAGGTTAAAAATTAAAAATATTTATTTTAATCATTATTTTACTAAATTGAAAAATTGTGTAGTGTGTAACGTTTTGCAAAACAATTGCTGGATATTGGGAATGTAAAGATGGCAATCGACAGATCTACACAATGTATCACATTGGCAGCAAATCTTTGTAAGATGACATCAACTAAAGACGAATTGATTAAAAAACTTTTCACAAATATCACGCGAAATTACAAAAATCATCAGTGCCTCAGTTAACGTGCTATATTAGCCGCTACCAACAATGATGGGAATACCATCAATTTCAAAATTCAAAGTGGAATACCAGGCGAAGCGACAGCATATAAGTCCATTGACACCATGATGAATCAAGACGAAGTTATCAATTACCAAATGGATATCTTGAATTCATTGGATTTGCCAGGTATTCCACCGCAAATTTTACTATTGAAAATTGGAATGCCTATCATTCTTATCCGAAACATCAATCCACCACAGCTTTGTTACAAAAAATGTCATTGAAGCCACAACTTTGAATGGACAATTCAAAATGAAAGATGTACTATTATCATGAATTCCAATAACACATTAGATATGCCATTTGAATTTAATGGTTTACAGTTTCCGGTGTGACTCAGTTTTGCAATGATCATTAACAAAGCACAAGGACAATCGCTGCAAGTGTGGAATAGATTTGGAGAATCCGTCCTTCTCACATGGACAACTGTATGTTGTCACATCAAACGTGGGAAAACCTTCCGATTTATTCGTATACACACCGGACGAATAAACAAAAAATATTGTATATGCGAAAGTACTCGAATAAATAATTAAATAGTTTTATAATAAATAAATTTCAATGTGTTATTTTAATTTTCTTGTCCTTCAATTTCCTATTTTTTGAGATCACAGCAACGCGTGACGGGTAAGCTAGTATTTAATAAAAATATATCTTAAAGCTTCATTATATGTTAATTAATAGTTTGATTTTTTTTCAAACCAAAATGTTACTAAAAATAAAATTAACCAAACCTTTAAAACAAAACACTAATAAATGAAAACTTAAGAGTGTTAAATGTCAAGATCAGATTAATGAAAAATTCTAATATAAACTATAATAAAATGCAAGTACTAAGATTTTATAAGTAAATTATATTATGTCAATGCATTTTTTCAGTCATAATTTCCAGGTTTAATTGATATGAATATGTAGAATGTTGCGCAATGTCTATTAGCCAGTTTTTGTATGACATTTCAAGAAAATCAAGCAAATTTGTTTAATAACATTTAAATGTCCACAACGTTTTTTGTTAAAAGTCACTGTTATTTTAAATCTAAAGGTGAAATTTATGAAAACAATTAAAATATAAAAACATGGAATCCCAATTTCTGCAAAGGCTTTAGAATTACTAATGCAACAAGTTCGAGGAATGCGTTGATTGTTTTAAACAGATCCCTCCTTTAATGTCATTTAGTTAAAAGCATTTTGAAATTAACAGCGCGTTAATTTTTCCATTAGGCATAATGAGCTGAAATTGCAGAGGTCCAATTAATAACAGAACTGCTTCACCTCCATTCTTCAACACTGGGTATCTTCATTTAACATTCAAAAGGGTCAATGGATCTATCTCGTGAATGGGATGTGAATGGAAGGGGTTTTGCTCAATCTAGAAATTCAGAGGTTTAATACCACAAAAGTCGTCTAATTGGTCCAAATGAAACATAAATTCAGATATTCACGAAAATATTTTTGAAATTGTTAAAATTGAACTTAATTCTAAATCAAGTGATAGCTAATGTTCTAGAATCATAAGGAATACAGGAGGATGGATTAAATATATGCATGTTATTGTTTGTTTGAATTTAATATGAATCAGGTCTCATATTACATGTTGAACAAATTGAAGTATCTTAGAAGCTCAATAATCTTGATCTTTATTCTGAATAAAATTTCACTCGTGATTAAAAACTTAGCAGGAAGAATGTCAACGTATATATTCTACCCATTGTAGTATATATTCCATGTATAGATTCCACGTATATATTTCCGACTTATGAGAGAGGATTTTTTTACCACAGTTTCCCACAAGTTCATTGGGACAACTCAGTTGAATATTTAATTTGTCCATTAATAATAAAATTTTATTATACATTTGAAAAATTCAAGAATTTCTTATTTTTCAATTTAAAAAGATATCCCACGTACCATCTGATTCCAGTTCAAAGCTACCTGGGCTTGTAGGGCTAGTCGATGGACATGCAATACTTTTGTGCCTTTTTAAATTGTTTCCTTTATGCTAAATTTATAATAAAAAAAAATTAAATTTTTTATAATAATAATAATAATAATAATAATAATAATAATAATAATAATAATAATAATAATAATAATAATAATAATAATAATAATAATAATAATAATAATAATAATAATAATAATAATAATAATAATAATAATAATAAATAATAATAATAATAATAATATAAACTTTAAAATAATGGAATCATTTATAACTGTGTAAGCCAATTTCCGTAGTGTTTATTCATAAAATGAAATATTAAATATTTCGACCTCAAATAGATCCTGATCACTCCAAAACAAAATTTCAATCAAAAAAGATTTAGAGAGTGAAAAACTTGCTAAATTTTGTTTCGGAGTGATTAGGACCTATTTTAGATCGAAGTATTTCATAATAAACACTGTGAAAATTGGCTATTTTTCAATTATATTTTTAAAAATAAAAATAGGAGTAATACTAAAATAATTACAATTATAATTATAATATTATAAAGACTTTTTTTGTTTTTCACCTCTGATTTCTTTATAAGTGACATAATATTTTCTACAAAATTTGACTATGAATACCTTAAATAAATCTGATTCATAGTCAAATTTTGTAGAAAATATTATGTAAATAATTATAATAATAATAAAATATTAAAAAAAAAATTAATAATCATAATAATAATAATAATAAATGTAATGGTTAATTTTTTTCAAGCATTTGACGAAAGGCGACACTGCCGATATAAAAGCTGATAACATTACTATTAATATTCCTAAATAAATTTATAATATTTTTACCACAACCGACACATCTAAGGAAAACACAAAATGAAATATTTTTTCACAGACATGAATCAACGCAACAACAAATTAACCTCTTTTTCGAAACTAAACGATTTCTGTAAAATACAAATCTAATTTATTATTGAAAAAATAAATTGATATAAATAAAAAATATAATTTCTGTCAATTAATTTCGCATAATAATTATGGAGTTATTTTAGGAAATATTTTTAATATGAAAATCTAATCCAATAATTCTTGATGAATTTGAAATAATTTATTATTACTTTTACCAATTTTTCATAATGTCGATAATTAATATTTTGACATTTAGATTTTTCTAATTAAAATTCATTTAAATTTAAAAAATTCCATATTTATGAGAAATAATTTATTAATTTTAAGTTGTTTATTCTTTTTTTATTTATCATATATTTTTTAGATTATGAAAATATTTTTTCTTTTAAATTTAGAAATTTATTTAATCATCACTAAGTATTGCCTTCGATATATTTCCATCACGTTGCTTACAGAGACCTCCGTAAAGTATTGTAGAATTATTTCCATTGAGAGTGACATTTAATCCGAGGCATCTATATTATTTACCAGAACAAATTTAATGTAAATAATTCACTTTTTCTCAACCCTTTCAAATTAACGTTTCACCTTTAGTTAGGGTCTTCTTCAGAAAGATTGTGGCAATGTTATCATGTTGTATATGATTGTTTTGGTATTTTTCTTTATTATTTCCTAGTTTATTATACAACTTTCTGATTTTCATATGTTATGCTTGGCATCTTTACAGACAAATATATTTATCGGGCAATATATTTTTCCTCAGTTACAATTTCCTTCAATTTTAGAATTTTACCACGATTGCTAATAGTCCATTCTTCGCTTTTTTAGTCGTAAAAAACATCTTTTGTTCTATGGAAATTCTGATATCCAGTAATGAATAACGAAATTTTTCTTTACCTACTTCAAAGTACATTATTGTGTCATTGACTGCATCTTTGGAATATTTACCATATACTTTGTAAATTTATTTTATCAATTATAATAAAGGAAAAATAATTCTCAAAATATTTTCAAATTTATTATTTACTAATAAATGAAGCTAAAGTAATTTTACATTAATTTTATTTTATCACAATAATTTATTTAATAATTATGACGGGAAAGATTTGTTAGAGATTTTGCGAGATTCACCATTGACAAATTACTGTAACTTTATAATTAAATATTTAAAATTAACTGTTAAATAATATTTTAAATGTAATTCAATTGCAATTTCTTAAATATAATAATATAAAAAGTTAATTAAATTTATGGTTCATTTCATATTATTATTATTATTACTTTATAATCAGAATTATATTTAACTTTTCTCACGTTCATACGCCAATACAAGGCAAATAATATAATTAGATGCACAGCATTTAATAAAAACTGCCGTAGATACAGTTTTTTCTAAAGACAAGTGTGACTAGTATAAGTATGTCATTATTAAATATTATGAGTAATAAAAAATTCTGTTTATCTACCGTAAGTTTGTATTTCTGCATGAGTGATACTGGAGAACAACAATAACACACACGTTTTTAATGACAAATATTACCGTTGAGATACATTAATCTGATATCGGATAATGCTGGGACGGAATTTGAGTCACCTTCAAACCCTCGTATGCAACTTATAAAATAGTGTTTCCGGAAAAATATATAATTTACGCAGGTGCGACAAATATCACAATCCGACATGAACAACCAGGAAAATTATACTAACGACAAAAAGATACGATTTCCATTACATTAAATATATCATTTATATATTTATTTGTAAAAGAATAAATTCAAAAAATTGAATCCTTTTGAATTCAATTAACTAGAATGTAATTTAGTTCATGAAAAACTTTAATAAAAATTATCAATAGAACTTACTCTATAGCTTCTGAAGGATGAAACAGTTTTTTGCCAAAATGTTCTTTTAATCTGAGCCTGAGACGAATCATGTGAAGGGTCCGATGCTGTTTGAGTTAACTGAAATTATAGTCAACTGTTAATAATACATTTTTAATGCTAATTATAACTGTAGTGATCATACTTTAATGATCTTTACTAAATTAAACCAAGTTTTATTAATAAATTTGATTCAGTAATTCAACCTCTTCAATAAATGAATTAATCTCAACACCATTTTTACCTTGTTTAGGCGACCCTCACAAAATTTCACTCTCCCAAATACATTTTATTTATTTATATTAAATAGATTTATAAATATTAAACATTTGTAAGGACTTTTTTTTGTTTTTCACCTCTGATTTCTTTATAAGTGACATAATATTTTCTACAAAATTTAACTATGAATCAGATTATTAAAGGTATTCACGAATTTCCTTCAAAAAATAATCAGAGAAAAAGTATTTCCAAAATTGAATTTAAAATGGATATTGAAAATTTCTTCAAATGTTGACAAATGAAATTTTCCCATCAGTTTGTGGCAATTTGACAAGTGAACTAATCTGGTAATGAAAATGGGCAATGCTCGTTTTTGAGCTGGAAAGGATAAAATTGAAAGTTTAATGACTTCAGTAACAATCTTATTCCAGATACTCCTGAAATAAATGCCAAAAATTAGAATAAAAGAAACTTGATGAACCTTATGAATAACCTTATCGTACTTAGTGGTCTATTAGACCAGAAACATTGGACTCACTGTTCTCATTAAAATAACGTGAAGTGAAAAAGATTTTCAAATTAAAAGTGAACACAGCCAAGTTTCAGAAATCGTAACTACTATTATTTTATATTTTATTTTATAGTATATTATCACTGCATATAATATAATATAATATAATATAATATAATATAATATATTATATTTATTTATTTTCTAATATTTATATAATATAGCAGTGAAAATGCAAAGAAATATACGGAAACTTTATAATTTTATCGTTGTTTGTGTCAGATTTAAGTTTGATGAGATTGTCAAATAATTTGATAGAATATAAATTATACAAAACAAATTTATTTTTAATTTCCAAATAGATTTACTTCTTATTATTAAAATAATGTTTTAAATTATTAACGGCAAAAGTAAACTGTAACAAAATTGAGGGGGCCACAATAGAATTTAGAGGAATAAAGTTGTTTAAATCAAATCAATTTTGCTAGATCACAATGAAAATATTCTTTCTAAATACACAATTTGTATCTTATAATCTCATTTAGCAGTATTTTATTATTGTATTCTTTTATTGTATTAGTGCATACAAGATTTTGCTGTTATGGTTAGTAGTATTATTACTTTTAACTATTTCAGCCATTTAATTTTTAATTTTTGAAATTCCCCAGAGTAAGTTGTCAACCAGTTTAGAATGAGTAGAAATAGAAAAATCTATTAAAAATAATACCAAAAATAATAAAATTGAAAAGATCTTTACAAAAATCTATCCTACTGGAAGTGTTCTAGTTCCTCAATTCTTACAAAGAAAATCTTAAACTCAATAACACAAGGAAAAACAATTTTTTCGTAAACTGGCATCTGTTTCGAACACTTGTGAAAATTCAAAATTAAATTCAAATTATCTATTATTGTTTGCAAAAGAAAAAGACACGAAAGTCTACCCGATATTGGCAGTATTATAAAAGAGATTATCTTTTGATACTATTGTTTGGCCAATATTAGTGAGCACAATAGAGGCTGTAAAAGTGAAATAGGAATGTGTGATTTTAGAATTTTGGTGAGAAGTTTTAATAATTATTGGGAACGCGTGATATGTGAAGCATTGCTGATAAGGTCATTGGATCCAAAGATTAATGTGCAAAGTGCTGTGACTACGAATGTTTTTAAATAGTTTAAGTATGTTAAATCATGTTTATGTATGGGTTTTTAAATATAAACTTTTTTTTAATATTATTAAATTAATTGAATTTTTAAATTACATTATTTTTAAAAAAATTATAATATAACTAAAAATTATAATATCTATATAAATAAAATTTTAAATTAGTTAAAAGTTATATGAATATATTTTTAAAATATTTATTTATTACAAAATTAAATTAAAAAAAAATAATTTGTTTAAATTAAATGTTAATTCATAATTTTTTTAGATGGTTTTGTGTACCTGAAGATGACAGTTATGCTGTCGAAATATATCGTACGAAAAGTTTTTTATTGGCGTTATCTTTTATTTAAAGTTCAATTTATATATTTTTAACAAAATAGTTTCTAATAATTTTAGACATGAAATTATATGAAAACTGGAATTGAGTAAGTAAATTATTATTAGAAGATAATAAAAATTTTTAAGATTTTTTATGATTGCAAAGTAACATTATTTTAAAATATCAATTCATAATTTAAAAACAAAATATAATAAATTTTATGATCATTAGTTCGATAGGGTTTTTTATATGAATCCTGTGGTGAGAGAAAATTTATTATTCTGATAAAGTTAGAATTTTTTAACAAAGTTTCTATCCAACGTAACAGGATTTTCAACACACAGGTTAATTGATTTGTTATTTATATTATAAAACTTATTGATTTCTTTTAATTATGAAAAATGTTGCACAGTTCAATATAAGATTATTGATTTTTTTATAAAAACATTGTAAACTCAAAAGGAATATTGAACAATTTATTATATGAACATTTAGGCTTTGTAAAAACATTCAACTTTGAAACGACATAACCGTCTAATCTTGTTTTATATCTTTAATACAATTTAGATGCAGTTTGCAGAAACTAATTTGATAATAATTAGTTGATAAAAGGCAAAGCCGAAAATTTGTGTTAGAATTAAATTTTCATATTTTTATAAATTAAAATAAATGAAATACCGATCAAAGGTGATCAAAATAATAAAAAATATTGCTAATATAATTTTTTTTCTGCAAAGAAGGAAATATTTACGAAATATTCAAGCATCACAGTTTTTATAAGCAACATGTAGCAACAAAAGATGACTATTTCAATTTTGTATGAAAGATATAAAATTGTCTTTTATGGGAATTCGGTATACAAATTATGTGTACAACGACATTTTTGATTGTTTGTAGAAATCATAAAAATTAATTAATGTCATTAATAAACATTAAATTTAAATAATAAGCATAAATTATTATTATTATTTTCCCAAAAAGTGAAATATTGATAAAAAGTGCACTGGTTCAAAATTTCAGCGGTTTATCTGGAAATGAGGGCCCTGTGATAATCAAATTCTTAGTGTGAAATAATTAATTTTTATATTATTTTTCTAACTCTACGAAAATTGGGTTTGAGCTTATGTCTTGAATGCAATATACAAATTTAGAAATAATGTCTTTTTTATTTGTTTGATTTTATAAGAATTTCCTTTATCTTAACTTCTTTTTTAAATAACAGATTAATAATAAACAAAATATTAATCAATAGTCTGAAAATGTATGAAGATCAAGAAAATTAAAAGTCAAAATGGATCTATGATGAAAAGATAAAATAAATAATTTATGATAATTATTTAATTTACACTTTTAAAGCCATTTCGTTTACACAAAAGTACAATAAGTAATATCACAATAAATGAAATATCGATCAAAGGTAGAGAGCCTCGCATAAAAAAAATTGACCAATAATAAATGTGTCTTTAACAAAATGGACAATTAATAAAGTACTTTACCAGTTAGTATTTGCCTACAATACAGAATGATTTAATTCGAGAGAATAAATTCATACACATAAAGAACAGGACAACAAATAAGGGCCCTTAACCATAAATAATGAGCTCGTTTTAAATGTAAAAAGGAATTACGGATGTTTTTGAATAAATTCTTGATTTTTAAACATTACCAATTATTTAATACAAACAAATTTGTAAGATTTTTTGTCAATTTATGTTTTTTGTAGAATTTGTCCCAAAATTGCTGACTTTTACAAAGAAAAATAATTACATAAAATTTGAGGAATTAAAAACATTTAAAGTAGGATTCACATGTTATATTAATAAATGAATTAACAGAGAAACTAGATTGCACATAAAACTTTAAAATACATGAAAATATAACAATTCACAATCATTTCAACAAATAATGGTATTATGATGGATATATTCAAGTGTCGTAGGCAATACTGAAGTGTCAGTTAATTGAATTGCATTTTAATTATTTAAAAAAAAATATTAGATAAAGTAAAAAATATAATTATATAATAGTCTAGCATACAATATTAAAAAAATTAAAAGAACAATAAAAACAATGCAAAAACCAAATTTTTTATATTCATTCTATTTTTATTTCTCTGATTCTCTTCTAACACATTCATATCTACTCCTCTTTGATGAGCCGTTTCTTGAAATGTTTTTTAATTCCAAAAAATATGTCATTCAATATTCACCAATTTAATTTTTTTCATCATCAGTAATCGAAAAAAATTAATTTGGTTACGTTCATCTACTAACAATCATCTACTACAATTTCGAGAATTTGTACTACTCATAACAGATAAACGTTACTTTATCTAATTTAAGTTTTTTAAATAATTAAAATGCAATTCAATTAACTGACAATTCTACTGACTACAGCATTATGATGGATTAAAGAAGTTATTTTAATTATAATAAGATTCGTTCCCAAATATTGGAAAAAATTAACATTTAATGCGAAATGTAGATTGTTAAATATGTAAATAAATAATTATCTTCCTCTTATTGTTAATAATTCCTATCAATTTTCTAACATGCTTTAAATTTCTTAATCTGAAATTGAAGTTTATCATAAAATAGCTATTAAAATAAATTAATTTAAAAAAGCTAAAAGTTAATAAATTTAATTGAATAGCCTTTATTAAAAGTCATCCAGTACATCATCTGTTGAGCCTTTGTGCATAAAGTCTTTAGAATATTGTGAATCTGTCTGTTCATATTCGAGAAGTTTTTCTTCACAAATAATTAATGTGTTTCAGATTGGCATATTCACAGCTGTCATTAAACACAACTTTGTAAAACCGATATTGGCAGTGTTGGCATTATCAGATTAGAAAGTAAAATTTATAAAGTACAAAACTTGCCTTTGACGTATTGAAATTTAAATATATTAGACTAATTGTTTTAATCAGATCATCTCTCTTGAAAATATTGTTTTAATGAATTCTGGTAATTTTGTGAAATTTACACTTTGACACCGAAATCAATATGTTATTTGACTAAATGTCGAGGAAAAAATAATTTGTATAACTTACAAATTATATCATTAAATTAAATAACAAATTTACACAATTAAACAAAAAAATATATTCAAATTATTATTGTCATAATTAGTTTAATTTTAGTCAGTTACGAGATTTTGTGACAATTTTGTAATTGATAAGATATGAATATATTTATTATCCATTTTATTAGAACTGCATAATTATATCTTTGACATTATTTTAAACTGTAAAAGATTTTCAGTTGTTTAAGTATTATGCTTAAAATATTTAAGTAAAAATTAAAGTAAAAAGTAATAATGAACTTACACAGGCATCTGTTATATAATTTAATTTGTAATTAAATATCTAAATTAACATTAGATTGGTCAATTTGACGGATTTCAAATTTAACGATTAAAAAACAAACATAAGTTTGTTGTACGTGATATTATCTTTTTTTTAAATAATTTTTTAATAATTTTTTTACTTATTTTTTTTAAAATTGTTGAGTTATTATTATTGAAAGTCGGTTCCCTCTGACTCATCACAGTTACAACTCAATCCGATTTATTTCAATGCTTTGTAATCACAATTTCACTGATTTATTTGCACCCTTCAACCACCGTATAAATTTGATTGTCTTAAGGTAGGTTATCCAATGGATAATCACCCTTTCTGATAGATAACTTTGACTTTACTTGGGTTTAGATTCTTCAACTGACCTGACTACACTACTTGTTTGCTTCGACTACTGGCCATTTCGTGTTTTCCCTTTTCCTTTTATACTCCTGCTCAGACTGTATTCAGACGATTGTCAACAACATTTACTACATTATTAAATTATTAAAAATAACTACTTCCCACAGACCACCTTAGCCGACATTTGTCAACAACGTTTGCTCCATTACTAAATTACAAATTAGGAAATAATTACCTTTCCATAGATCAGTGGCGCCCATTTAATATTGTTTAGGAAAATTCACCCTTTTATATTATTTCGTCTACACGCCGGGTTTTCCTCATTTCTTGGGTTTCCCATTGCCTCGCACTTCCCATTGACTCGGGCTTCCCATTAGTAATTAATTTTTTTAATTAATTTCTTTTTTTGTCTTATATTATTTTCTAGGGACCTCTCACTAAATTTTTATTATAATTTTTGGACTCGTCTCTCAATTTGGCGTTCAACCATACCAATTTCCCCGATCAATACTATTTCGAATTTTTGTAAATTTTTTAATTAATGTTGCACTTTTATCATTTTGGTGTTTTATTGACTTTACTGTGCTTTTTTCGTAATACCCCAACAAAATTAATTTTGCTTAGAAATTTGGAATCTAATGCATTCTTTAATGTGACTAGTTCCTAAAATTAGGTATGTAATTTTGTCCATAAATCTTGTGTTATACAATATTTTATTTATAATTATGATGGATTTTTACAATTATTAACACCAAAGTGTCAAAATGACATTAAATTTAAGTTTCGATAATATAAATAAAACTAACCAATAATAAATTTGTTTTTTGTAAGTCATTGACAAAACTAACATTAATTTTAAGCCTTAACATTATTTCAGCATTATTGCAATGCTTTGCGATTGATGATAAAAACTGTCTATAAAATAAAAAACAGTCAGTAAACTATTTGACACATACAAACTTGTCAGTATGTTAAAAATTAATTAGCAATTAGCAACTTATTATAGGTGTCGAGAAAAAATAGAAAAGGTTAACGAAACATACCAACAAGCCACTAAGAACTTCTAAAATAAAAGAAACAAGATTCAACAATGTGATATACAAGTTTCTTGATCGTAACTTCAAATTCTTCCAAAATTTTAGGTACCCGATAAATTAAACTATTTGTTGTAATTTCCAAATTCAATCTGCAATGAGCCAAAAATATGTACGCTGCCCTTCAATAAGGTCCTTCTTTAAAAATTAAAGTTTTTCATATATTTCAATCAAGGTTTAAACTTGAAAAGCAGAAACTTCCCTCAGATAGCCCAGTATTGAAGAGATCAGCAAAAACATTCGCAAAGCAATTCTAACATATAAACTTCATATGTAAAAAAAATTATATTACTCATTAAACTTGATTTTTAATTAAATTTATTTTTGATTGCTTTTGTAATTGATTTTGTTCAAATTTTTTCTGTTTTGGTTGATAAAAATCGAGCTTGGTTGAATTTTTGTTATATACAGACGTATTTAAAAATAAAGGAGCTATGACAAAAGTGCATAATTTAATAAAGAAAATTAGAAAGAATAATGAAATAATAAAAATTCCCATAAAAATTATTAAATAAATAGCGAAATTTAACCCAAAATAAATTTAATAAATATATAATTGTTTTAAATAATCAATTGAATGTGTTATAACAACCAATGTACAGAGTGATGAATCACGCGTGTGGTGAATGAATTAGGCGGTGTTCGTGTATTTATGCGCTGTCAGCCTTATTCTTTGTATTACATCAACAGTAATTTCAGAGTGAAGAATATGAGTAGAACCATACTCAAAACAATTGAAAACCTTAATTAGCATTCAACAAAGATAAGCAGAACAATAAGAGCGATTAAAAATAAACAATCTCATTTAAGATAGCATGATAAAGCAACGTAAGACCTTCAATAGGCAGTCAAGAACCCGAATGTGAAAATACAATGAGGATTAGTTTTAGTAATAAAGCTTATCTACTTCTTTATTTTCGGCCACTGTGTTCATTACAAACGTGGTTGTGGCTATTTGTAGATGAATGGTATGGAGTAAAATATTCATTGAGGTGTTTAGGGAAGAGTTAATGATAGATTGATGAATAACCCTAGAAAATTAAAATAAGATTTTCTCTAAGTTCCAACTGATCGTTGGTATCGACACAAAAGACAATTTACTAAACTGAAATCTATTTTTTGAGTTTATAAAAATTAATGAAATTCATAATTAATCATTTAAAAACCATCTTCAAAAAGAGGAAAACAAATAAATCTTTAATTTCCTTTATTATTACTAAAAAAAAATTCTATACCACACGAAAAATAAAAAAAATAAAGATTATTAGAAATTCTAAATCTGCTGACATAACAATGAAAAGTGATTGAACTGATAGATTTTACAAGAGTTAAAAAGACATAATTGCGCCGAATCCGGTGTTTTTTTCTCAGATCCTAATTTTACGCTTAAATTTGACGAAAGAATATATCGGTAAAAGAAATTAGACTTGTTTTTGCGTTTGTATGTTGAAATAAACATGGGCTTATAAAACATTGCTGAGAATATATAAAAACGCATAAAATAAAATGGGAAAACTAAAGTTGTTATAAATTAATTAAAAACTAATTAAATATGCCAAAATTTAAAAATAAATATTTTTCTAGGGAGTGATTGCAGGTGTCAGATATTAATTGAAGATTAATAGAATGATTTTTAAAGGAATAAGCGTCTCTTGGAGCGCTTGGAACAGAAAAAGAAATTAAAATATTAATTAATCTCATTATTTATTCAAAATAAACCTATAGATAATTGCAGAATTTCAAACATGAGAGACCAAGTGATCAATAAATCAAGTGTAGAAAGTCTTCCAAATGTTCCTTAATTATCTCGGTGAGCGAGTATGGTTCATTAAAGGCGACATAAAAACTCTGAATGAGTGAGAGAAAAGATTGAAAAGAAATATAAAAATCTTTAAAATTCTATAAAACATTACATCAAACACTTTCCATAATTTTCAAAACTATCAATACTCATCAAATTTACATCTAATAAATCTGGATATAATTTAATGTTTAAGGGGTTTTGTAAAGATTCATAGTTATAGACATTAATAATTGAAGAGAAAATAACTTTCTGATACAATAAATATTTTAGATTAAATATATTTATTAAATGATTAATGAAATAATTTTGCGCTGACAACGGGAGAAAATGTTTTATTGAATCAAGTGAAGTTTCTATTTGGGAAAAAATGATAAAAATATAAACAATTTCATAATTTCATAATAAACACAAAAAATGTAGAATCGAAAATTCGTGTTAAAAATAAAACAAAATATTGATCGGTAGTCTATAAAGAAATGAGGATAATTTATTTGATGAAATTGATAATTATAAAAATGAATTGTTTAAATATGTATATATATATATATATGGAAATATTTTAAACA
This sequence comes from Schmidtea mediterranea, assembly GCA_022537955.1. NCBI lineage: Eukaryota > Metazoa > Platyhelminthes > Tricladida > Dugesiidae > Schmidtea > Schmidtea mediterranea. The sequence continues at coordinate 91,064,100 of CM039679.1, forward strand.
TTTAAAATCGAAATAACAACCTGATTAGGTGGGGATTTCTTGATGGTTTCCAATCGCTGGAGGGGCGACGGAATATCTGAACTATCGCTAATTTGACTGTAATTGCTCGAAGTTGAATCGTATGATTCAAATGATTTCTGTTTTTGATCGACTAAAGTAGATTTTGATCCGATTTTCACATCTAAATAATGCTTGGAATACATTGGGCAAAAATATCAAAATCAATTCCCGTTTGAATAAGTATAATTGAAAAAAGAGAATACGAATGATAGCTGCCGTAGCAAATAAAGTAGAAAGTGCAATCAGAAATTGGGATAAATGTTTTTTTGTATATGAAAAATTACAGAAATGCGTTTGACAGACAAAATTTGCCGGTGTGTTTCAGTTGCAATTTTGATTTTTCTGTGATTTCTATTCACAGATTCACTGTCAAAATGGGTTTTTTCCGTCAAACGAAAAATTGTTCCGGATATCAAATTCGTTGAATAGAAAAGTTTCCTATTTTATTTATAAGCAATGTAATGCAATTCATTTCATTGTTTTAATTGTTTGCTATTTGTGGGAAATTTCTTCAGTTTCACTATCAATTTTTAATTATTCTTCTGTTAGGAAACATTTTTATTGAATTATTTTTCTGAAGAAATTTCAACTCGGTGAAAAAAATTAAAATAATTAATTGCTTTGTTTGAGATTTTTAGATTAAATAAACCGAGGGTCACTCACAATGCATCTCATACTGGTGGCAATTATAAAATATAAGTTGTAGGGGCCTGGGATAATTTTAGAAGCATTTGCAGAGGTTTCAATTTCTCAACTTCAGCCGCTTATGACTAGAAAACCTTAAGATCACTGTTTCGGCCAAATAATGTTTAAAAATTATTTTTTATTGTTATATTGTAAAAATTTGTTTATTCGTGAAATTGAAAATTTTGTTAATTTGGATATAAATAAATGTACTATAAATTGAGTTTTTTACTTTGAATTGAACTTGAAATAAATGGATTTTTCAGTGAATTTGTAATAACTTTGAACTATTTCGTTCGTTCTTAATGCATTCCTTATCAATGCAAAATTGTGAATTAGTCAAAATCAGGATTTATTATGAAATTAACGTAGTTAATGATCAGCTATTAAACATAATAATTGGAAATATTGGTCATATTATAGTTGTTATATTATAAGAGATTTTAGTTGTAAAACAAACCCATATGCGTTTATCGAATTTGCTTACCAAGCTTCTGCAAGTTTATTTTCATTGACAATGGATGGAATTTATATGTGGAACGATCAAATTAAAGTCAACTGGGCAAGTGGATCTAGTACGACACCAGGACCTGCAGCTGGGAACATCTGTTAAAATTGACTATAGTGATTCAGTACAAACATTTTTTGTGACATTGGCCTTAATGTAGATGAATCGATACTGAAAGAAGGATTTAGTCAATTTGGGCAATTGATCGATGCTAAAGTCGTTAGATTTTCTGATGATCAATCCAGAAAACTTGCAATCGTTTAATTTTCAAATTCAAATCGACTAATTTAATTCAACTAATTTACTTTTACTAAAACCTTTTTATGATAGGTGAATTAGATTCCAGGAAGGTCATCCAATGTTGTCTCTCAAGTTGTCTCCGCTATCCTCTTTGGTTTATAGCGGACCATTATTTAATAATCAAAACTTTTTTTCAACAATATAATAATTACTTTGCAGCAAGGGCTTATTTTATTATTCACTTATCTGATATCTTAATTTATACTGCTACCAAGGAATCATCGTTTTATACTATTATTATTATAACAATGAAATTTTCACTCAAAACTAATTACTGTGCGATATGATGTTGATATACAGCGTTCATCATTTTACACTTTGAACAAATAACTTGGTAATAAACTGACTATTAAACCGACGACAACAAGGTGTTTTGTTTTGAATGGTCACAAAACACTGGTGACTTCATTTGTTTTCCAGCTTGTTGTTATTGTAGGAACAAGATTCATTACATTTGAAAGTCTTGTTTCCAAATTTATTGTGAGAATAACACCAGTTTTGGTTTTAATTTTGGTTATTATTATTGTTTTGTAGTTATATCGATTTTAGATCGACATACAATAAAAATTTAGACAAGATTTTTGAAGAAACTAAAGATATTAGCAAATCTTATTTGAAATGAACTTGCAATTGGCTGTTGTATCTATAGCAGTATTCTTCAAACTGAGTGTCACGTAGGTTTTTTGGGTGTCACGATATTTCTTAAGATTCCATAAAAATTTGATTGAGTGTTACCGATTTTAAAACAAATTCAAAAACTTCAATCTCAGGAACTTCCAATGAGATTGTTTTTTTTATTAATTTTAACGTTCATTTAATTTTTTTGCATGTTTTAAGTAAGTTTTATTCGATAAATTGTAAATAATAATATAATCGAGTTTATATTTTATTAGGAAGGATAGATTTTTGTTGAATCAGTTAAAGCACCAAATTCAGTGACCAAAAAATCGAAAAGAAAAGAAAATATCCTGAAGACTTCATCAAATTTACATTCATTGTGACTGAGAAAAATGGACAGGTGTTTCACTTTTGTCTGGTGTGTAATGAGACATTTTCAAATGCGTCAATGGTTCCCAACAAATTGATAAGACACAAGGAAATTATGCATCCAGAGCTCTCTTCAAAATCAAAACAATATTTTGAAACTCTGCGAGCACAAAGCGAAAAACGAGTGTTTAAGATGAAAATTTTCAGCAAGATTCCTGTAAAGGCTCAGATTGCAAGCTTCCAAATACCTTATTTACTCGCGAAAAAAAGAAAACCACACACAGAAGCTGAAAGTATTATTGCTCTTGCAGTTTCGATTATTTTTAGCACAATACTGGGATGTGAAGCTGCCGAGAAAATGAAGAATGTGCCATTGTCAGCAAACACAATTTTAATCAAGTTCTATCAAACGACATTTAATCTAAAATCATCAAGAATTTTCAGAGCTCGGAGGAGGAATTTTCCAAATTGTGGTTGTTGCAAGCTGGCAAAACCACCGACATCAGCGAAAAAAGCACCGCTCATTACATTTATCAGATTCGTTCACGGTACAAAAGTAATGAACCAATATTTGTTTTGCTAGGAGTTGATTGAAACGATCACAGGAAGAGATATTTTCAACTTGATCGATGACAATGTGAACAAATATCAACTTCAAATGCAGAAATGCGTCGGAGTTTGCACAGATGGCGCTCCAAGTATGCAAGGAAAATTGAAAGGACTCACGGCCTTGGTTCGTCTTATTAGCCCTTCAGTCACCATCACACACTGTATGATTCACCGAGAAGCTTTTGTTTCAAAGTCGATTTCTTCGCAGCTCCTCATTGTTATGAATTATCTCACCTCGAACATTATCAAGTCAAAGCCTTTGAACTCCAGAATTTTCGGCCTTCTTTGAGATGCGATGTATTCTGATTTCAAAACTCTGCTCTACCACACAGAAGTTCGATGGCTGCCCAAAGGAAAAGTTCTTGAGCGTGTTGTACACCTCAAAACTGAAATAATTTCATTTCTTGAAGTTGAGGATATCACACTTGATTTTGATTTTCGTGACAGTGACTTGTGGTTGAGGGTATCATTTCTTAATGATCTTTTCAACAGACTCAATGTTCTTAATAAGAGTCTTCAGGGATCAGCTGAAAATATTATGACTGCAACATCAAAGTTTCTTTCATTTAAAGAAAAATTTCACTTGTTTATCGGTAAAATCAAGGAAAAAAGCTTCGATTTTCTTCCCACTGTTGACAAATTTGCTAATAAAGATGAAATTTCTGAGCTTACTCTCCAAACCATGGAAATGCTTTTAAAAACACTCGGCAATTATTTCCCCTCCTTAAACGTCAACTATTATCAGTGGATTTTGAATCCATTTGGAACAAACGAATGTCTTGAAAAAACAGCTTATTGATTTGAAAAACGACATGGTCAACAAAATTAATTTCGAACAAAAAGGACGGAAGAGTTTTGGATTTCTCTAGGCAAGGATTATCCCCAGTTGAGTATCAAAGCGTTAAAATTATTGCTTCTACTTTCTACATCATACTTATGTGAACTTGAATTTTCAGCACTGGTTGAGATCAAATCAAAGAAACGTGAAAGATTGCAGACATATGATGAAGAAATGGGAGTTAGTTTGTCGTCGCTCTTGCCTCGTTTCGATGTTGTTTGCTCGGAACATCAAGCACATCCATCACATTGAAGTTTGATAAGAAAAAATAAATAAAAATAATTTGTGTTAATTTTTTTTCTCTCAAACCCGCAAGATAAACAGCATTAAACTTTTATAACATTTGATCCAAAACTTTACATCAAAAAATTTGTCGCGAAATTTTTGTTAAGTGAATGGGGTGTCGCCATAGAAAAAAGTTTGGAGAACACTGGTTTATGGGATGTTTACAGCGTCTAAAAATCAAGTGCAACATTTGAGGTGATTATGTGAAAGCAGTGAAAAAGAATATTTATTTTTTTAATCAATTCGAATCCATTTGGTTTGTTTTGCTCAGAATTAAGACGACAAGCAATAAATAAATTTGTTTTTATTTGCCTAGTAGCCAAAAATTTGTGTCCCAATTAAAGTCCTTTTCAATTAAATATATTTTAATTGATATATTGAAATAAGGCAGTTGTAAAAATAAAACAAAGAACTAAATCACATTAAAAAGATATTTATTTATAAAATCCTTTATGGTTACCCATTGATTTAAACAAAAAAGGATTGAATGATATTGTTTTCTCAATATTTTTTCATAGATTTTACAATAATAATTTTCAATTAAAACTTATTACTGAAATAATAAAAATAAAATGACAATTAATAATTAAAATTAAATCTGTAGATTTCATTTCATCGAAACTGTTCAAAAAAAATTAAGTGGAAAATTTCCAGACATTGAATGGTTACGGTTGAGTGATTTGGATTCACTGATTCTGATATTCAGACGCACAAATCCTGGAGGGCGAACGTCTAATTTTGGGAGAAAATAAATGTCAATTGTAATGTTTGATATTTTCGATTTGATCCTGTATAGAAAAGCATGAATATAAACTCGACGTGATCGACTCTTAGAAAATTACCATTTGATACAGTAAATGGAATGTCTAATAGAATTTTAATTTTAATAATTAATTATATTTTAAATATTTTAATTTCGCAAGATTTTAATGAATTTTATGGGTTATGAGAGTGTTTAAAAGTAAAAACATTTTATTATGTACTTAAGTAGTCAGTTTTATCAAGTTTATTATTAATTAAAAATAATAATTTCATTTGTACTTTGATATTAGTAGATATATACTGCAAATAATATTTAATCAAAAAATTCACGACAATTTCATATACCAAAATCTCCAAAATCTCAAAATACCACTAAGCAAACCCGAAATAACAATAAACTTGAAAGAATTTCAAAAGTTAAAAGAAATAAAATGTTCATAACTATATTTAATATTTGAGTTGTTATAAAATTGGAAATTATTATACACTAAAGTGAAATTAGTCAGAAATACTTCCCATTCACCTTTTTTGATTTTAAAATTCTACATTAAATTTTCCAGCTTCAATATTTAGAAATGTAAGTGAACAATTATTACTTGGTAAATTCACGTAAAAATCTTTTTTCGTTGATTTTCCTAAAATGTAACGATAAATGTGTCTTGGTATCATTACTGAATATAATTATTTTCCCACTATCATCTCGAATATTAATTTCAATGACGTTCATAATTGAAAACGAAACTTAAAAACACATTTTATTCTTCATTTTTAATTGCATAATTTCACCATAATCATATTTTTTAATCCGAAAAAATATCAGCAGAGGAGTTTTAACATCTCCAAGATTTATTGGTTCAATAATATTCGAATAAATGATCATTTGTTTATGATAATGTAATTCTGATAAGGTGTTTATAAAAAAATCATCTTCAAAATATTTTGTTTTTTCTTTATAATTACACGTATCCTAAATTGTTCCATGACATTATTATCTGTAAATGTTGGTAATTTTATTCAACAATTATCATTTTCATTAATGATAGATATAGATTTTAATCCAAAACTAAAGGCATATTGAATATCGCAAAATTTTAATTTAATTGAAACATGTGGACAGATAATAACTGAATTCTCATATTTTTAATAAGCACATAACATCAGGGGTATATTTTGGATTTATTAATTCATAAGCTCTATCGAGTTTCGTCATTTGAAATACTTCATCTCTCCAATCGCTATCCAAATTCTTGATGAACGAAAAAGTACTGATTTTGCTAATTCCTACATGATCACCCACTTTGTATTTTGTTTTATCAATTTTTGAATAATTTATTTTTCTAGAGTTCCTGTATGACTCTTACCTAAACGCCTGTCCCTCTTATGTACACATGGTAATTTTACCATGGTACTGTATATAAGGGTTAAAATATAAGAGCAGGTGAGCTTCATTTTTAGAACTACTCATCGTGATATTTTCACTTTAGGGTTTTTGACTGCCTATAGAAGGTCTTACGTCTCTTTAATATTACATCATTGTCCCTGCTTGTCTATTTCTAAGATTTCTATTTAAATTTGTAAACTTAATCCATTACCTATCAAAGTATCTTTTAAAACTTTGAGTAGCTTTCTGCCCTTATTTGTGGATAATTTCATATTTTATTTTTTTAATCGTTGTACCCACTGCATTTTCGTTCTAGTTTACCCATTGCCTTTCCCTGTATTTTAAATTTGACTAACAGTTCCGATTGATATTGCCACCAAGCGCCCCTGATTATACAACAACCGTCTGCTTTATAGTTAAGCGCCACTAGACCTAAACTTACCAGCGACTGTTGAAGCATCAAAAACGTTCCTATTAGCCTCAACACTCAGGCTTGGTGTGCGTATTCCCAAATATAACATTTTAGAGATATATGAGCATTTAGAGAAAACTGATAAAAAACAAAAGTAATATAAAGAACATTTATTAATTTATGAAAATTACCATATAAAATTCAAATTCCCGAAATACAATTTAAAATCACCACTAGAAAAAGAAAATCAGCGATTCCTGAACTAGTGCTGCAAAAAAAGAAAAATTCTGAAAAAGCTTTTAGAATGAAATTTACGCGTCTATTTATACTGATTTTGTGCCTGTATGTTTTCAACTATCTCGAGCATTGCATAAATGACCGACCATTTCTGTGCATGCATGGATTTCCGATTTAAGATGGTGATACAGTGCTTTACTAATTTTATTTTATTTTAAATAAATATTTTGTATTTTCCTTGCGTTTTTTATTTTATTTAAATGTGTTTTTAATTATTCATCTAGTGTCTTAAGTTGCGTTATTATGTTTTAATTGGTATGCGATAATGAATTTTAAGTTATCTTGGTGCGGTTTTCATGCTAATTATTTTGACTACATAAAATTTTATTAATTACAATAAATTAAAAATTCCAGTTCTAGGCCAACAAAAGCATCATTTCCATCAAGTTCATTAGCCAAAATCATTTATTCTGCTGGGTACTGATAGGTATAAATTTAAATTAAATCTAAGACTAAGATCTATCGGAATTCTATCCAGCGCGTGCACAACAAGATGTAACCATTAGACACCGGTCGAAAATTACGTTGGAAATGTGTACTAGTGGGTAAATGCTAGCAAAAGGTGAGTGTCTCTGCAAAAACTGGTAATGACCTATAATCCATTTGGTTTCATGAGCTGCGGTAAAAGACTTCGTGCTCTATCTTATTTGTCCCCCATTTTTATCTACCAATTAGGCTATCAAATTGTAATTTACTAAAAAGCAAACCATATTAAAACTAATATTATTAATTGAAATTTTTAAACAACAAAGAAAATCTAACATAATCACAGTTAACTGTTTTCGGTCAAAAAATCCATTTAAAATCCGTTGGCTTGTAGTATAGGGCCCACCATCTGAGCGGCCTTCACTTTGTTTTGGCGCTCACGCTTGCCCGGGTAAGAGTTTTGCCGATTTTGGGTGGGTTTCGCTTCCGTTGTAGTGATTTCTGGCGTTGTTATTGACAACTCGACATCTCTTCCCAAAGTATTTCTTATCACTATGTCTTCTTGTTCCAACGAGAGTTTGCTCCCACATTTTTGGAGTCCGGATCGGATCTCGTTTATCAATTTTAACTGAGCAATTTCTTTGTTCCTCTCTTGTATCATGAGATTTTCTTAATCTAATATCTCCCGATCCTGCTTCCACTTGGCCCGTAATTCTTCATTTTCTGTTTTCATTTTTTGCATCTTTTACGATCTCGACCAAGTCTATTCCATACGTCGACATCTACGCACTAATGCTTCTGCTCGTTGATTTTGTTGTATAGTTTCGTCGTGGTACCTTACCACGTCCCTTCGGAATTTCTCTATTAGCTTGAGGGTTTGATCTACTATAATGATTAAACAATAATTATTTACACAAATATAAGTACTGTTTTAACTATGCCGATATTATAAAGTTGAGATTCATAAAACGGGTTTACTTGTGAGAATTTCTACTTCATGCAAGATGAGGGAAGACATGCAAATTACTGTAAGTTTACCTATTGTGATTTTAATGGTTTCTAAGATAATACCAGAACCCATCAACCTTTGGCCGATGTTCTGGTGGTATTATTGAGGATACCGGAACGTTTTATCTCGAGTTTTCTACCTCCAGCTTTTGATTTTCAAAATGAGTTAAATTACATTGGAATAAATCACAGTTTAAATGAATTAAAACTTTTAAATATGAAATAATAATAGTAATAGATTAATATGGTGAAAATTGTGTCAATAGAGAATCACGACAAACACCGTGAAAATATTACCTACCATAAAAGCCACACTAATGGTTGAAGTAAAGATAATAATAATATTCATAACCTTGTTGTCAGTAAAAGCAAATGCATTTGTTGGGCCAGAACACAAATAGCCTTGAGAATTGTTTGAATGCATCAGTAATACAGCACGAAAACCCAGCACCAAGATAACTTAAAATATAACATACAACACCAACTAAACATTTTAAAATCTGAGAGAATATAAATAAATATAAAATCAAAAACATAAAAGTAAAATAAAATAAATACAAAATGCATCAAGAACCACACGAAATTTACATAAAAATAACATAATAACAAGAAAATTTGACCGTAAAATGACCATTTATTTAAAATTAAAAATTAATGAATTAAATGAATAAAAATAAAATATTTTTGGCTGAATAAATTTAATTAAAAATGTTAAAAATAAATTACCAATTTAAATTAAGAAATTAATAAAAATTTAATCTAGATAACACAAATAATTTCAAAGTCGAATTTTGTTTAATCGCAATAAAATTAACACGCAAGGTTAAGGCTAAATTATAGGTATATATACTGATGTGTTTTGACAAATTTTCAGTCGTATTTTTCAGAAAAAAAATCTTCAGTCCAAATCGGTTGGTGTGCATTGCAGCTGTTAGCCGTGCATTCAGGCAATTAACACTGGTAAGTGTTTTGCCTGAACACGATAACTTTCAGCTGTTGTACATTGACATATATGTGAATGAATTCTTTGTGAATTTACTGACGAGTTATGAGAAAATAATGAAGCGATGAACAGTGTTTATGACCTCCCGATTACTATGGGAGATATGTCATTGACCAGTTATGAGAATATGTGAACGGGTGCTTTGTGAATTTATTGACAAATTGATTAAAGAATGAAGCGATGGACAGTGTTTATACCAACGAACTCCCAATTACTATGGGAGATGTGTCATGCCAAATAAAACATTTCTGGATCGAAACTTTTACCCAACTGAGATGGTAAAATTTATTTATTATTTCTTTTTCGGTCCACAACCAAAACATATTGCAAGACAGAAAAATAAAACACCCCTATCGACTGTGTGAGTGCTGTGTAAGTCCGCCAACAGTCGTGCCCGTGAAGGTTCCAGCGTGAGAACGCAGGAACCCAAAAGTCAAATCACTGAATTAAATAGCGAAAGAAAGTAGCTTGAAAGTGGGTCTTTTGGCTCAACTTCCTTGCACTTAATTTCGATAAAATCGACATAAATATTTTAACAACATTCGGCTCAAAATCATTAACACCGAGTAGTCCAGTGGGCACTCATTAAATATAATATGAACATAAATAGATCATAAGGACAAAGAGAGGTAAAGGGTAGCGGGGAAAATAGCGAAATCGTTGCAACAGTTAAAATGAATGGCCATCGGAAAAAGATTAATCCGAACGACTAAAATCATGGAAAATAATGTTTTTAAATAATATTTAAGAATTAAATAAATTATGTTGAATTGAGACGGTATATATGGGCAGAACGCTGCGCAAATTTTCGGAAATAATTGAAACTTTTATCATAAAACTGTAAAATAAGGGCGGAACGCTGCCCAAATTTTCCGAATCAACTAAAATACTTATCAAAAATAGCAAAGTCAAAGTAGAATACGGCTCAATAATTGATAGAATGTCCGGATAAGGCCGTAAAATAAGGGCGGAACGCTGCTCAAATTTTCCGAATTAATAAAAATACTTATAGAAAATAGTAAAGTAAAAGTGAAATGTTGTTCGATTGTTAGTATAATATTCTCTTGAAACCACAAAATAAGGGCGGATCGCTGCTCAAATTTTCAGAACTAATTAAAGTACTTATCGAAAGTAGTAAAGTGAAAGTGTTGTTCAATTGTTGGTAGAATAATCGGATAAAACCGTAAAATAAGGGCGGAACGCTGCTAAAATTTTTCGAACTAACAAAAATACTTTGTCGAAAACTGTAAAATAAGAATGGGTTACGGCTAATGTCGTATATCAATAAAATATTTTTTTCGAAAACTGTAAAATAAGGATGGGTTACGGCTAATGTTGTATATCAATAAAATATTTTTATAACGCTGATGAATACAAAAACTTAATAATAATAATAATAATAATAATAATAATAATAATAATAACAATGATAATAATTAGGATAATAATAATGATAATAATTAGAATAATAATAATAATAATAATAATAATAATAATAATAATAATAATAATAATAATAACTATAATAACTATAATAATAAATATAATGGTAATTATAGTAATAAGAATAATAATAAATGTAATAGTAGTAACAATTAATAAAGGAAATAAATATAATAGTAACAATGACAATGCTAGTATCAATAATAGAGAACATTGTAGATATAATGGGGATAAGAGAAAGAGAGATACGGTGCGGATACTTAAATAACAAAGGGTTCACAGGCCATAGCAAAATCATCAATACTGACAACTATAAGAAGGACCAAGTGAATGGACATAAAGATAAATGATATGAGAGCATAGATTAACATTTGAAAGAGATAGGAGAATAATGGGACCTAAAAATCGAAATCGAGCACAGGCCTTCTATCCGCAGCTCGTTGGACCCATGGATCGTTCGGTCAATTATAGCATTAGTAATAGCGCTCACTTTTTCCGGACGATCTACCCACTCGAACACAGTTCCAACATTGCTTAGCAACGACTGCCGAGTGGTAAGCGAAAGATATTTGTATGGGGTTGAATGGGTAACAACCATATAGTTTCAAAATATCAACACCCAGAAACCCACTAATATGGTTGTTACCCAGACAACCCCATACAAATATTTTTTCGCTCACCACTCGTCAGCCGTTGCTGAGCAACGTTGGAACTGTTTTCGAGTGGGTAGATCGTCCGCAAAAAGTGAGCGCTATTGCTATTGCTATAATTGACCAAACGATCCATGGGTTCAACAAGCCGCCGATAGAAGGCCTGTGCTCGATTTCGACTTTTAGGTTCCATTATTCTCCTATCTCCTTCAAATGTTAACCTATACTCTCATATCATTCGTTGTTATGTCCATTCCCATAGTCCTTCTTATCATCGTCTGTGTTGATGATTATTCTTTGGCCTGTACACCCTTTGTTATGTTATATATTCACACACTAGCTCTCTTACTCTTATCCCTATTATAACTACAATGTTCCCTATTATTATTACTAGCATTATCATTGTTGCTATTATATGTATTACCTTTATTAATTGTTACTACTATTACATTTATTATTATTCTAATTACTATAATTACCTTTACATTCATTATTATTACTACTATTATTATAATTACTATTATTATTATCATAATTATTATCATTATTATTACAAGTACCATGATTATAATTATAATTATTATTATTATTATTATTATTATTATTATTATTATTGTTGGGCCAGAACGTAAACGGCGTTGAGGAATGTTTAAATGGATCAGTAACACACACGCAAATATAACATGCAAATTTAAATAAACCTATTGAAACATCAATTAAACCCTATCAAATATGAGAAAAAGAGAATTAAATATAAATTAAGAAACATAAAAATAATAACAAAACGCACCCTTATTTTACGGTTTATAAGAATATTATACTAACAATCGAACGACAATTCGCTTTTGTTTTACTATGTTCTATAAGTATTTTAATCATTTCGGAAAATTTGAGCAGCGATCAGCCCATATTTTCCGTTTCAATTGACATAATTTATTTAATTCTTATTTAAAAACATTATTTTTCATGATTTTGGTCGTTCGGATTAATCTTTTTCCGATGGCTATTCATTTTAACTGTTGCAACGTTTTCGCAATTTTCCCCACTACCCATTCCCTCTCTTTGTCCTTAAGATCTATGTATGTTCATTTCATAATTAATGAGTGCCCACTGGACTACTCGGTGTTAGATATTTTGAGCCGATTTTTGTTAAAATTTTATGTTAATTTTACAGGAAACGGATGATGAAGGAGCAGCCAAAGGACTACTCATTTACCCTGCAAGTTTCCCTATCTACGGATAATATTGACGTTCCAACTCCTGCGTTCCGCACGCCGGAGCCTTCACGGGCACGAATCATTGGCGTTATTCCACCCACTTACATGGTTCGAACAATATGTTTGATTTTAATAACTTGTGATGTGTCTTTGGCTGTGGGCCGGAAAAATTTCGACAATTTGAAAAATTAATTTATGCATTATAATAATTTATTAAAACCAAAATTAAATTACCAGATACATCCATCAAATTAAAATTTATAAATATATCATCGTAATAATCCATAAAACATCGACCAATGAATCCATTATTCACAGATAAATATATTAATCCAAAGTAAAAATCCATCAAATTAAAATTCATAAATATATCTTCGTAATAATCCATAAAACATCGATCAATGAATCCATTATTCACAGGTAAATATATTAATCCAAAGTAAAACTGTTGAAATCAAGTGTCAAAGTACGACGAAAAATCAATACTGAAAATTAAGATTAAGATTTGTCAAATCATATCAGTATATATACCTATAATTTAGCCTTAACCTTGCGTGTTATTTTTTATTGCGATTAAAAAAAATTCGACCTTGAAATTATTTGTGTTATCTAGATTAAATTTTTATTAATTTCTTAATTTAAATTGGTAATTTATTTTTAACATTTTTAATTAAATTTATTCAGCTAAAAATATTTTAGTTTTATTCATTTAATTCATTAATTTTTACTTTTATATAAATGGTCATTTTACGGTCAAATTTTCTTGTTATTATGTTATTTTTTATGTAAATTTCGTGCGGTTCTTGATGCATTTTGTATTTATTTTATTTTACTTTTATGTTTTTGATTTTATATTTATTTATATTCTCTCAGATTTTAAAATGTTTAATTGGTGTTATATATTATATTTTAAGTTATCTTGGTGCTAGGTTTTCGTGTTGTATTACTGATACATTTAAACAATTTTCAAGGCTATTTGTGTCCTGGCCCAACATTTGTTTAACTGCATAAAAACTTATATTATGTTGGGCCAGAACGTAAACGGCCTTCAAAAATGTTTAAATGGATCAGAAACACACACGCAAAAATAACACGCAATTTAAATGAACCTACTGAAACATCAAGTAAACCATATAAAATCTGAGAAATAAAAGAATTAAATATAAAATTAATAAACATAAAAATAAATTAAAATATTAACAAAATGCACCAAGATCCGCACGATACCTACACAAATACAACAAGAAAACACAACAAATTCGACGAAATTGAAAAAAATCAATTAAAGTTCATTAAAGTGAAATTTAAATCGAAAAATTTGAATTAGCAATAATTCAATAAAAATTATAAATAAAAAATTATAAAAATTAATCGAAAATAATAAAAATAAATAATAGAATTTGCTAGAAAAGAACAAGGTCGAATTTTGTTTTACTACATCAAATTTCACACGCGAGAAAAATAGGTATAAATACTGATCCATTTTCACATTTAACTTAACCATTTTTCAAACTGATTAAAACCATTTTTGAAAACTTACCATTTTCAAACCGTTTTCGAAGCAAACTAGTTTAACTATTTTGAAATTTATTTAAGCTATTTTTGAAAAACTATCCGAAGATTATTCATTTTAGGTGAGAAATATTTTGGTTGGAACCCTCTTTCCACGTCACGTCCATAGCATCTCTATAGAGCTCTGCTTGGCGGCGACGTGGGGAGAGAGGCATTTATGTTATGTTATGTTATTTTATGCTATGATGTTTTTTCAATTTATGGAATGGTTAAAAATGGGTAATTAGTTTGTTTTATATTTAATAAATATTATTAATATATCTAACTTATTTTATATGCGTTTATAAATTAAAATTGTCGAAATTTTTCCGGCCCACAGCCGACACATCACGCAAGATAGTAAAATCAACATAGTGCAGATGCATGTAAGAGCGTGGAAAATCGCCAATGATGTGCACCCGTGAAGACTCAGCGTGCGCAACGCAGCGGTCGTAACGTCAATATTTATCCCTATAGCTGAAGCGAGAAATAAGGAAGAAGTCTCTGGCTGCTTCCTCGTTTCTCAATTCTGTAAAATCGACCTAAAATTATATTACATATGGCTTAAAATCATCACACCGAGTAGTCCAGTGGGCACTCAGTAAATATAATATGAACACAAAATGCGCCTAAGGTCTATTAAAGGGAAAGGGTACGGGGATAAAATAAATTAAAATCGTTGATATAACTAATCGAAATCTATAATGTGTAATAAACTAATCATTGGTATACTAGATTAACTGTAAAAATATTCAATAAATAATTTATTAACTCGGTTAGATTAAATGATTGATTAATAGTTAAAGACAAATAACTTCTGAATTAAACTGAATTTGTTTCACTTTTGGAAAATTTCAAAGGAATTTTGCGTAAATATACCCACTTTATGGCTAAATAATTGAAATAATTAAAGTTAACGTAGTTATAGATTAGAATCAAAGTTTTCATATATTAGTTTATTGGTTAAATAGTTCCTCGGTTAATAAAAATACATTAATTGAATTAAAAATCGATGCCGATCAACCAAGTCATTCTGTAATTAAAGTTAGACGATTCGAATAAAAGTAAAATAGTTCCCTTAGTAAAGATCAAACTAGATTCATGAAGTTACTAGTATGATGTTAATGATAAAATAGTTTCGCAGAATTAAAATCAACGTAGAATAAATTAGCAATGATGTTAATATTAAGGTAGGTTCACGGAATTAAAATAAAGGTTGAATAAATTAGTTGAAGCAATGATATTAATATAGTTTTATAGAATTGAAGTAAAGGTTGAATGAATTAGCGTAATAAAAGATATGAGAAAACGAAACCGAACTAAGTTAATCCAATCATTCCCAAACCTAAACTGAAATGATTTGTAAGTTTATGATAAGGTTTTCTAAAAAATGAAGCAAGTTCAGAGACAAAAAACAAGATATATGGATTACCGTTTAAATTAAATTAACATCATTATAAAAATCAACGTTTTAAAAATGAGAAAAAACTTTTATTTTAAAAACATACAAATCGTTTACTCACAAAATTGTCGAATGCATAAAAATCCATAAGAGAAAATATTCCACTGGCATAAAGTCCGTCAAGATTTCGAACGTATTGTACTGATTCCCTTAAAAAAATGGCTTTAAGATATTCAAATTAATTTGCAGAATAACTTACCCGAATAGATTTTCGACGAATTCGCCAATCGATAATTCTAAAATGAAATATTGTAAATCACCGGATGCAACTATATAATCCTTCTTCCTTTCAACCGTTCAAATCGCGATATCCGCCGGAAGTACACCACACCTACGTCGACGCTTCAGCGAATCGACTTCCGCTCTCGCCTTCCGTCGATCATTTGGTTATAACTTTTGGTAAACAAAATTGAAGTCGATATTGGATTTAGAAAATCCATGAATCTATATCATAGGATGTGACGATAAAAGTTGCTAGGTTTAATGATTAAATGTTATATTGGAAAATCTAAAAATAAAAATTTAAGGGAACGAATAAAATAGAATATAGGTACCAAATCTTTAAAGTCCCTACTTACATTCGACGCTACCCCCATCGACATAGACGCTATCCTTAAAATCAACTCGACAATTTCTTGACATCATCTTGCTTAATTAAATAAAAGGAGTTGATCAATAGGCTTACCACATAACCCATGTAAACGTAATCACACCAACATAGTTCGCCCGTTTCGAAAGCAATCCAATCAGCTAGAACGCCACTAGAACTCAACAAGATTAAATCAGATAACCCACTCAGCAGTGATTTAGGCCTATTTGTTTAACAATTTAACATGATAAAGTTGATAGAGATAATAATAGAGCGTTTTAGATATGCCACGCGAACAAAACATCAGACGAAGTGTAGGAAAGCAGAGTCAGTCAATAACTCAATCGTCCACGACGTCAGCAGATCCAATACATCAAGCATGGCAGTATCCGACTGCTTGGAGAATATTAGATGTAGAGAAGGAGCCCAGCGATATCCCAGAAAGACAATACCCAGCAGCAGAAACCTACACAAATGCACAGAACCTCCTCACCCAGTTGGAAAGGGTGCAGGAGCGAGTAGATCTGCAGGTGGTTAAGGCGAGGATGTACCTTGCAAACGTGGTAGAAGACATCCTCGCCGGGCGGATCGCCATCACCTATCCACCTCGCCCAGTCCGAGATACCCGAAGACCCTACACAGTGGAGGCTCTCCGACGAAGCCTGAAGCGATACTGTCCCGAGGAATGACTCCATAATGACAATTTATGTAGTGGATGATTTAAAATATTAACAATTTGTGTGTTCTTTTGTTTTGTGTAATTGGAATTATTTGCAATTTTGTTTAAATGAAATAGATGACTCTTTAACTTGAGCAACAATAAATAAAAATAATCTGTTTAATTACAGCGATGTCTTCCTTACGAATCTTGCAAACGGAACTGGACCGCGCGAGACAAGCAAACACGGAATTACTCGCCCAGATTATCCAATTAGCGCGAGAAATGCAACATATGAAGGCAACATGGACGGATCCCGCAAAGACAAAGGCAATCTACCATCGACTCACAGCGGCCCAGAAAGGCTGGGGAGAAGAACGGCAACTCAACCAGAGTTTGCGTACGCAGATTCGGGGACTCAAAGTCGCCCTAGCGGTATGCCGAGAAGGTGAAGCGGTAACTTACCCGCTCATCTTCGCCCCAACCCAACTGCCACAGACCACCACCAAGCCAGCAGAACAGTCCATCAATACAACTAACAACCGTCGACCGGGACGTAAGGAACGTGCCCGACGTCGTGCAGCCCAACTCCAAAACATCAAGCAGTAAATGATAATGTGTTTAGATCGAATAGAATAGTTTTAAACTTAGTTGAATTGTTATTTTAATATAACCGTATGCCAACATCGCCAATTCGTTCTACAGTCGATTAAGAGCTAATCCTGAATAGTTACGAGGGACAGAGCAAAGCGAGCACAGGTCTTCTATCGACAGCTCGTGAACCCGAGGGTTGTCCGAGCAACTATAGTACTAGAACATGGTACTCAATTTTTGCGGGCAATCCACCACTTGAACACATTACCAACGTTGCCTAGCAACGGGTGCCAAGTGGCGATCAGTATCATTTTGTATGGCGTTACTAGGGTCGCCAGGAGGATAAGCAAGATTGGAAACCCTGTAACCCACCAATTATAAGAAGCTTGTCATTTTGATATTCTTTTATTCTTTTGATCCTTTACCAAGGCATTGAAATACGGTCTTGAAGATCATTGTACAAATGATATTTAAACTTATTCTTATGGAAATAAGATTTGAATAATTATGAAATATTCTTTATTTTCTTGATTAAAAAATTTTTTGAAGTGTAAATTCTATTACAAATAAATAATTTATTAAAATATATTTAAATATAAAAAACAAATTTTTAATTCATTATTTATTTAAATTTAAATATTACACAAATGCGCTAATAAATTTTTTAAAAATTTAAAAAATATATTGAAAGTTTTAGAATGTATTTGACCTTGAATATTATTGTTTAAATTATCAATTCTTTTCAGACAAAATTAAACGGTCATGTTTCAATATTAAATTATATGAAGATTAATTGTCATGGAATCATATCTTTATGCGATTTCTGATCTTTCAGATCGTTTAAGATTGAATTATTCTTCTTATGAGTGGTATGAAGCCGAAAATGCTCTATCTAGATGGAAAACTGTTCGAAATAAGCATGAAGCTGAAAATTGTTATGACAGTGTCGTATTCGGGTAATAATAATTGAGAATTATCATAGTGGATAATCAATTATTAGAATATGTTACGCCAAACAGCTTTTTAGAAGTCGGATGCTTTGTTTCACTGAAGTGCTAAAAAATTTAATGGCAATTGATGGAATGGAAAAGATTCTCAAAACTGTAAGAACTGGTTTCAATTTAACCTGTTTTATATGGAATTACCAAATAAATGAACAATTAGCTAGTTTTTTAAGCAACATTTGTATGATAATGAGAATATCACAGTGAAATTCAAAATATGTAAAATCATCTAATATTCAATACATCGCGATTTCTTGATCAGTAATTTTAATTTCTCTATATTACTGTAATTAATATAATAATAAAACCGATATATATATATTCTGATGAAATTATCTAAATCTAAAAATTTATATTTAGTCGACAAAAATAGCTAAGGGTTTTGATAGCCAACCGATACAGACCTATGCAATACTTTGAATAGCTTTTGTGTTTTTTAATGTAATAGAAATATGATTAAGGGTTTGATTTTTAGAGCTTGGTCATTATCTTCGACGTTTGAAAAGTCTAACAAAAGCTAGTTTTTCTTTGGAATAAAAATGGATATGCTAATGCGTTTGTAGAAAGACTGACTAAGTAAACCATCGATTGCCTTATGATTGCGTCTGCTGAAAACAATGGCAACCATAGTCCACTTAATGATTGTGAACCCATAAAATCGCATGTTTTGGTAATTTCATATTCGGAAGGTTTTAGAAATTTTAAATTGTCTGTCACGAAATCATTAGACAATTCATATTTGTTTTAAATAATTTAAAAATCGTTAAAACCAATAAATACGTTTAGTAATAAATCTCAAACCCCAATATGTTTAGTTTCTGATGTAGTGTATAAATTTGCATGTAATGGGTGCAATGCCAAATATATTGGAGATACTTCACGCCATCTTCGCACACGGGTTCAGGAACATAGCCGATTGAGAGTCGTGAGTAATATTATTGAACATATAAAATGTGTAAATGCACAACTTATTTAAAAGATTTTAAAATTTTATGTAAAAATTTTAATAATAAGTGTGAAAGAATTTTATTTGAAACTTTGGTAATTAAATCACATTCCCTTAAAATAAACGTTCAATCAGCAACAAATTTATTGAGATTATTTAATTAAATCATTAAATCATAACTATTACATCATTATTTTTTTCCGTATATAACATTTAACAAAGATTATGATGGCAGACTGAAGATGAGGATAATTTCCTCGAAATATATTTCTTATATTTGGCGTTTTCGAGTTTTTATTAATAATGGGCCATCATTTTTTCGATATATATATAATTAAATAAACATGGAGGAGGATTTAATTAAAAGAAAGCGCTGGACAAACTCACGTTTTACGATATATTCAATCTCATTATCAGTTAAAAAACTAACCAAAATAACGTGGATTGTAATTAAATATTCAAAAAACATTACTTTTTAAATACATTAAAAAAATTTTTTGTAACTTTAAATTATATAAAACAACTTCTAAAATTCTAAAAGTTTTAGATTAATATAAAAACAAACAAATTTTAACTTGTCTCAATTTTACTAATCTAACTATTTTTAAAAATATTTAAACATGTGTACTCATTGCATTTTGCACATTAATCTTGGGATCCAATGACCTTATTAACAACGCTTCACATATAACAAATTAACAATAATTAATAAACTTTTTCAATAAATTTTAAAACTATTTCAAAACCTTTTATCGACAATGCTCAAGAACTCGAATACAGAGATGACGAGAAGTCTCTATAATGTATGTGGTATTACATCCATTACATATAAATTGATTTACAAGATTTGAACACAATCCAACCGGAGTTTTTGATTTATTAATGAACGTATTGCGTACCTTACACTAGTTAGGAACAATCTAATAATCTAAATTTCCCAACTGCTTACTTTTCTTATTCTTGTAATTTGTAAAACTTTCCAAGTATGGCAATACCAATACAAATTTAGGCTCATCATTATTACATATATTATTGATATTATTTATTGGCTATTCGAGACAATTTAATGACTTCAAAAGATAAGCTTGATTTATTTCCATCGCCTGAAGTACCCTACCAACGTCCTTTATACAATTTCAATCCACTTTACTATTTATTAGAACGCTCTTTATAAAATTGTCAAGTGTTCATGCTTGCTTTTCTATTGCTTCTACTGTCGCTGGATTTTCATTTTTTCTTCGCTTCTATGTTATGGTTTAGAATAAACTAATAATTAATTCAATATGTTTAATAAAATGTTTATGGCAATTGGAAAACAACCACTTTTGACAAGAATTTTATGTTACAACGGTTCGAGTTTTTGCACTCAAAGGTGACTATATTTGGATTCTACATACAAAATTATATAGATTTAGTCTGATAAGGGAAAATAAAACTTACATCTAATTTTTATTACACAGCTTGTAAATTATAGCCGCTAGTATGTGACTTTTATTGTTTAAATACTTGTAGTCCAAACTTACTCTAGAATAAAATCAGAATTATTAAAAAATATAAGTGAAATATCGAATAATTAAACAAACGATTTATTTAATTTTATATTATATTATTAAAAAATTAATAAGAATGATAATTTATTTGAACCTTATTTACCCTTTTAGAGTAATGAAATAACAAGTTTCGGTTGTGGCCCAGGCCCAGATATAGCGGCGTATATTTGTTTTGTTCGTGATACTTTAATGTGTAACAATTTTTTACAAATCACAGCTGTGGATCAATTAGGTTATTGGAAAACATTTATTAATGAAATATCACAAATTGATTCAAATGTTCAGATTGCCTTTAAAGTAATATTATTTTATATATATATATATATATATTCACTGTCATCATCAGGTAACAAACCAACCAAAATAATAATGTTGATTTAATTAATATATTTTTTTGTTTAAAAACTCTACATTGATTTTAATATTTATATAAATAAAATAAATTCATTACTAGAATAAAAATTTTATATTAATATTTTAAAAATTAAAAATTGAAACCATTTTACTTAAAAATATAAAAATAATATTAAAAATTAATTTTTTTTAAATATAATCATTATTAATAACAATTTTACATAATCAAACTATTTAAAAACATTCGTACTCAGCATTTTGCACATTAATCTTTGGGTCCAATGACTTAATCAGACATGCTTATTTCACTCACACAGTCTATATTGCCCTCACTATGATTGGTCAATCAATTCAATCGACAATGCTCAAGAACTCGAGTACATAAACGACTGGAAGTCTCTCCAATGTACATACATTACATACCCAACTGAATTTTTGCATTATAGGCAATTAATTTGGGTTAATGACTAGGAGATAGGTTTAATGAAGCAATAAATTGTTTGTCCAATTCCAATTCTGGATCAGAGAGAAATGAATGTGGCAAAATAATATAGAAACACATTAAAACTGGATACAACAAATGAAAGGAGAATAAAATAGGAGCAGACCAAAAACGGAGGGAAATTAGATTTAACCAGACTGTTTCGATTGTTACGAGTAATATCCATAGTGTGTCTACTTTTATCAATTGTGAAATAGAGTGTTAGTTTTTTTTGTAAATGAAGCTATTTTGTTGGGCTTTTAGTCTTTTCAATTTAATAAAAGGCGTCAGATCGAGACCCAATTCTTATCTACGAAACTAATTAAAATCCCAAAACTTTAATTTTCTTGCGTTGCCTGGAAATGTTCGATTAGTGAACTTTGATGTTATAATAGTTTAGTTAATAAGCAAGCTAACCAGAGATGTAAAACGCTAATTCTTAATTAATTTTAATCCCGAAAAGCTGTGCTCAGATGAAGCTACGGTTAGCGTTAAGCAACATTATTTGTAACGCAATTAATAAATTGAAAAATGCTTAGGGAAGATTGCTTTTTATAATTTATTACACCTTGTTAAGCAAAGATTTTCTTATATCATCTTGCGAAACTTTATGATTTCTTCACATTTATCTGCTCCGTTAATATCTATTTCTATACATTCGCAAATTTTGACATTTAAATAAATATGCTCATCCATGTTTGCACTTTTTATATTAAACCAAATATAAAACGTGGGTCAGGTTTCGGAAAGTGCTGAACCGCCTCACAATAGCCCTAATAATGCAATTCGTTGGAAATACTGAAAAAATTAATTTAAGTTTTTAAAACGAAAAATATTAATCATTAAGTTATTTTATTTAATTATTTTTTAATGTTCTATTAAATGTTTGAAATTTGGAATCTATAGATCATTATTCTTTAAATTTCAATTAATAATTAAATTCACATGACGCGCACTTGTCTGTGCATATGAATATGATTGGCTAGTATCTAATTCTCGGAATTAATGCTCTTCGGGTCTAGATAAATTTTTATATTCACACTAATTTTTGAAAGTTCAAACAAAACAAACAATAAATTTCTGAATTTACTTAAGCTGATCTTTAATAAATTGATTCATATTTCATTAATGATTGTAAAGTTCATTATTTTAGAGGTTGCATTTAACTAATTAGATCTATTGTGAGCACAGGTTGTGGTGTAGCGATCATAACTGGTACCGGTGCACCATATTTTTTTGGTGATCCTTTAAAAAAAGTAACACAAATAAAAAAAAATTATTGTGTTAAGATATTACTCTTCAACACAACAACTGTAAATAAAATATAAAAAGAAGCACTTACTTTATTGTAAATTTGCAAACAATATAAGTATATTAATATTATAAATTGTGAGTAGATCCCGGGATATGATAGTCCCCGGTGACTCCCCTCTCTACGCCATTGAGTAAAGGAAAGTAATTAATTATTATTTAACTACATTTATTTTATTAGGAAAATTCATGTTAATTAATTATGTAGTTTTCATCATTATTTATAATAGTTTGCATACGTTCCTGAAGCTTTTTAAATCTATTTTTGAACATGTTAGAAATAAACAAAAACTACAAAATAAATAAAAATAAATTCCATTTGAATATCTACATAGAATAATGCGCAACCTTACACGATTCAAACTATAAGTGTAAAGGAAGAATGTGAACTGTTCAATGTGATATTTGATTTATATTTATATTAGGTTGAAAAGGTCCCAGTGAGTTAAATTTGGGGTGGGAATGTACAGATTTCTAAATAGCATATGCTTAATTAATTTTAAGACAGAGGAGACAAATAAATTTTTATTTGTAATTTTATTAATTAATCATTTTTTCACTAATTTAAATTTAATTAGCTAGTACGTAATTAGATTTATAAAATTTTTACAAAATCTTTCTTACTCAACATTAATAATAAAAAAAAGAATTTTTATTTCAGAATCAAAAATTTAACCTAGGATATTTGCGAAACAATAGAAAATCGGAAGTCTGCATAATGTCATATCCACATGCAATGAAATTCGAAAATATATGGCTGGAGTTAAAGTCTAAATTTTCCCTAATTGTTGTCATAGACCAAGCCAAATATTCCTTAATAAACAAAGTAAAATCCTATGGATATAAAGTCGTTGAGTTCCAAAGTTTAGGTAAAAAGTTTTTTTTCTATTATCTAGATCAAACTGGTTATGATTCACTTTCAAATAGAGATTCTTTCTATTACGATGACGAAAGTGATTATTTATATGACTGTTCATACAAAAATGTATGTGAACGAGGTCAGCATAAAATTAATGAATGGGAATATAAATGCGAGGAAATCGGACGAAAAACTTTGACTTGTGGACACATCATTAATGTGAAATGCTATCAATATGATGAGGAAGCGGTTTGTTTGAAGATGGTCGAAAAAAGGTGTAAAAGAAATATTCATGTTAAATCAATTCAGTGTGGAAATAAAATGATTTGTACAGAGTTCATTGCCCAGAAATTAAGCTGTGGACATACAGAAAGTGTTCAATGTAATGAGACATTGTATAAATGCCAGCAGGAAATTGACTACGAATTAAATTGTGGCCATTTGATAAAGATTCCCTGTAGTGAAAATCAATCAGGAAAACTGAATGGATTTAATTATAATCAACAGAATTACCAATGTTCGCAACTCGTTCAGAAAAAGTTAAACTGTGGCCACAATGCAATATTCAAGTGCTATGAACGAAATGGTCCTATTGTATGTTCAGAGTATATTAATAAGAAATGTGCGAGAAATATTCACGAAAAACGAATTCTGTGTGGAACGAATTTTATTTGCAATCAAACATTTAACACAAAATTAGATTGTGGACATCTTCAAGGATGACATGCTCTAAGAGTGATTCGTATCTGAAATTGTTCAAATGTGTTTCAAAAACGCATAAATTGTGCGACAGAGGAAGGCATAAACATGCTTGTTTGTGCTTTGAAAAGGTTATTTGCACAAAAGAGTGCTCAAAAGACTTAGAGTGTGGACATTCGATTATTGTGCCATGTTATCAATATAATGTGAAATATGACAAAATCTGCGGGAAAGAAGTTACTAAAAAATGTGTTAATGGGTTGCATGAAAATCAAATGAAATGTGGAGTAGAATTCTCTTGTCCGGTAATAATACCAATGGCGCTTTTCTGTGGACACCAAACTAGTAGAGTTTGTGGTGACATAGATTATTCGAAGCGATATCAAATTGAGTGTAACGTGAAAAAGGAATGCGGTCATAAATGTGCCATGAGTTGCGTATGTAAATGTTTAATAAAATGCTCACAGTGGAAGAAGATAAAACAAATTATGGAAATCAAAATTCATGTGAGCATGGATACGAAAGCTATTGTCAAAAGATATGTGACAAGGCGTTGATTTGTGGACATCGTTGTAAGATGATTTGTGGAAATTGTCAAAATGGAAGATTGCATAGAGAATGCACGGAGATCTGTACGAAAACAATGCCATGTGGTCACAAATGCACAGGTCGATGTCATCAAGGAGATTGCTGGCAGTGCGTTGAAAACTGTTTCAAAAATAAATTTAGAAACTTTGCATTTTCGAATATGATCAATTCAATA
The DNA here is from genome assembly GCA_022537955.1 of Schmidtea mediterranea. Taxonomy (NCBI): domain Eukaryota; kingdom Metazoa; phylum Platyhelminthes; order Tricladida; family Dugesiidae; genus Schmidtea; species Schmidtea mediterranea. Next base: position 91,089,791 of record CM039679.1, read on the forward strand.
GAAATGAATAGAAAATGGAACGATTTGAAATCACGGCTCAGTAGCAAAGCACCGAGCGAAATGCAGGTCTTCATCAATATAATTGTGAGGATGTTGAATATAAAATCACATTCACAATTCTGGTTAATGCAATACAGAATAGCGTTTGAATCTATGGAGAAGGTGATCAACTTTTATAATTTGGTGTTGAACCACCAGTTTAGTCCCGACTTAAAGGAATATGTTGATTATTTATTAAATAATATTACAAATATAATAAAATGGCTGAATCCAGGCAAGAGGAATATTTCTAACTTGACCAATTATGATTTCACATTGGAATTTAACCGCCTAAAGGATATTTATATGCTATTAGCTATTGGCTCCATGGAGATGAGTGCTGGGAAAATAGAGAATTTCAGAAAATACCAAAAGATTCTGGAAGACTTGTTGTTAGTGAAATATAATTATAATTTTAGGATTAAACTAATTGATGAAATTAATTCTATTATTTTGATTTTGTAAACATTTATTTTGTTGCTACAACAATATTTCGTTAATTTTATAAATAAAAATTATCGTTATTATTAACAAAGTAAAACAATATCGCTAGAATATTTCATGGTAATTAGATATTTGAAGTTATTGAGTGACCTAAGCCAAACCCACTTTACTAAGAGACTGGAGAGGATAACATGTTTGATAATCTAGAGCAGCGTTTCCCAAAGTGGGTTCCGCGGAACCCTAGGGTTCCGCGAAGTGATAGCAGGGGTTCCGCGAACTTTTTGTAAATATATTTTTAAAAAATGTTTATAAATAATTTTCGATTCCATACGAATCCAATTTAAAATTCTTTTTCGATTCCATTTGATATTGCCTCAAAAAACATATATCCATTCTATTGTTGGTCGTGGGAGAGTATTAGGGTCCGTTCTACGAGTCGCTTTAACCTCATTCTATGGTCGTTCCTAACTAGGGGTAACTCCTCCACACGCCACATAATTTTAATTACCATCATGCACCCGTGACTGGTGGTCGCGTTGGGATTGTGCATGACAGCCGAATGCCGTTCGAGCAGGTGAGCGCCCTTGCTGGCACTACTCCTCGAATGACCTTCGTCTTTCTCCCAGGTTTCAGCTGCCGATAGAAGGGCTTACGCTCATACTCCAAAAAAAAAACCTCTTATCTCTGTAATTATCTTTGTTTTTGACGTGAGCCAATCATAGGGGAAATTTCCGTCCAGGTGTTTATGCGCATCCCGGCTTTCCTTTTACCCTCGATATTCCGGTCCATGAGAAAAAATAAAATGGAAGTTGCTTAGCAATATTACTAAAGAGAGTTGAATCCAGAAAATTTTTAATAAGCATAACAAAACAACGAACACTAAATTTCGGCAAATTACGAAAATTATTAGGATGTCAGCAAGAGTCAGATAAGTCTGTAGGCTCTGAACAATGTGGATGATTTCGGTTCTCAATCTTCCTCCGCATCGATATCCGTTGAGAAACGCCTTCTCTTGGGTGGCCGGTACGGTGGAGGGTCACCTCGAGGGTCCTCATCTATCCGAGAAGAGGGACCGGCAATCTCGCCTCGGGGGCCGACGTTAGGGATCTCCCCGGTGAGTATGGCAATTTCTTCTAAATCTAGATCGAGATCACTCAATACTCGGATCGGCGTGGATTGTTCGTTTTCCTCCTCCACCAGGTTTATGTGGATAGAGGCCGGAGGAGAGGAGAATATGACCCTCGGAGCGTAGTGTATCTCCGGGTCGAACTCGGAGAGGTCGAATTCCCGATAAGGGGGTGGTAGATCCTCCAATATATCCCTCCTTTCAGTCGTTTGAGTGCCCCGCAGACGGGCCTCTTCTTGTCGACGACGATCCCTACGTCGTTTATTCCGATTCGGCCGGCGACGGGCCGTGGAGACAGATGGATTTTCTAGGTTCCCCGCAGCCCTGGAAGGTGGCGGGCAAACGGGATTTTCCCTTGTCAAGGGTGCGGTGGTGGTTGATTGATACTGGTCTTCGACGGTTGGTAGATGGTGGGCGGGAACAACATCGAGCTGTTCCGCACGGACGTTGCCGGGAACCTGGATTCGGAGTTCCGCATCTGAATATGCCCGGTGCAGTGCCACGGACTGCTCTCTAATCAGAAGACGCTGGGCGCGTGATTCGGCGATCATTTCGTCGCGGGCCTGCGTTAGACGAATGATTTTCTGTCGGAGCCCTCGGACGACTTCCGGTGGGGCCCATGTTCCCTTGACTCGGTCGTGCTTCACCTGAAGATCCCGGTGTTGGACCTTTAGGTCTTCGTATTTGTGGCGGAGGGCCACGATCGACGGCGGCAATCGGGGGATTCTCGCCGAAACGTTAGTGATTTCATTTCCTGTCATTCTAAAACAAGAAAAAAAAAATTTCCGAAGTTAACACTGATCAAAATGAAACAAAGAGAAAATTGAAAAAATCGAAAACAAAACATAACCGGAAACCGGAATATTGATGGCAAACGGGGTAGTCACGACCCGTGTGATAGTGTTCCGAGTTGAAATTAGGGGTTTTAGTATAAACTTGAAATCGATGGAGTACTGTTGGGTTCGTATTAAAACCACAAGTTGGCAAGGGGATTGGTTTAGGGTGTATTACTTCGAGTCCACCAAGGTGATCGTAAATTTTATGAAATCGCTGTAAAGGAGTTAACTAATAAGTTTATCATATAATCACGAATGCCACGCGTCCTATATCAATGGGGCCGACCTTTACACTACGATGAAAACATGGATTTTCCGGGTTTTACGCCTGGCGTTGGCCGTAGTTGGGTTCCTAACAACCTCTGTTTAGATTTTTATTTGGTCATAAGTTGAGTTTATAGAGCCTTCTGGAACGTTATTAATTGTATGGTTTAAAAACAATCAACCTCTAAGTTTGCATTAACGTTACTATTTGGGAATTTCGACCAGTAGTATCTAATTTCCACTTGAAAACCCACTTATTCCATTTCGATCTCATTAGTGATAGACGAATTAATTCTGAGTCGATAAGCATATTTTAAATTCTACCAAGCCTACCATATTGATTTTACCGATTTCGACTCGGCCTACGGTTGCGTGTCATGGTCTACTGGACTTATGGTAAAAGCTTTAATCAACGCAGTTTATTGGCCCGTGACTTAGTAGAGCTATTACTGGACGATCGATTTTGGTGGTTTATGGAAAATTTCAATTCATCCGTACTAGCACAGGATTTCTCCGCTCATCCATTTACTTATTCATTATGCATCTAATGGGCTCTCTCATGGTCTCACAAGAGCGTCAATCTGGTTCTGGATGATTTTGGATTTACTGACATTTTCTGGATTACTTGTTGGCAGAACAGATTTGGAGCGATTAACCGCGATGCCCTCCCATGAAGTCTTTGTTAAGTCGTTAGTTTATTTATTTATTTTCTTTTAAGTTGTCTTAAAATGTTTGAATAAAAATTTAAATTTCGTCACTTTTCATCTTAATGCCTATCCGTCCTACCCGGCTTGTCCATTACCTCCCGTTCGGAATGTTAAAAAATCGTTTCTGACCGATGTACGGTTTGGCTTAACTTCCCTCTAACTCAGTCTTCCGCACTTCCCGAAAAATTTTTAGCTATTCGCTCCGGCCACATTTTCAGCAGCCGCCTCGAATGTACAATGGCGCCCTGCGTAGCGGTCCCGTGCACAAAGCCGGAACCGACTGCGAACTGCCAAGGGGTTCACGAGGCATGACCCACGAGCACAACTAAGGGTTTTCACCCACTAGCCGGCACACGGTCGGTCCCATGAACCAGATCTATTCCAATACATAAATATAATACTTTGAGGGTCCGAACGTTATAAATAGAATATATGCATTATTAAGAATGAAATAAAACGTGAACATAAAACATTATAATTATTAAGAATGAGATGAAACATGAACATAAAACATTATAATTATCATAATTGTACAAACAAATAATCAAAATTCCTTACTATTAGCGATTTCAGAGTTGTTCAAGTTTCAAATACAAATTATCAGTAAAGCATAAGATTGATTTTAATGAAAATCATCACTATATTTATAGTGTTTTTGTGCTTGTGTGCGACCAATGAGCGATTTTTCGCCATTTTTAGGGCTTTTTAATTATTTTATTTATTTTAAAATATTTTTTCTAATTTTTTATATATTTTTCTTTATTTTTTGATTTATTAATATTTTACTGTTAGATTTTATTTTTATTATTATTTTCTTACAATATTGTTTTTAAGCCCCTAATATTTGTTTTCTGGTCGCCTCTTCTGCCTATGTTTTTTCTAAACCTTATTTTGCAAGGTTTTGGCAGTTTATTTTATTTCTTTATGTTTTCTTTTCTGCTTCTGTAGGCATTTTCGAATTTTAATTAATTATTTGTTTTATTTAATTCTTGTTGTGTTTTTATTTTGTTTAATTATTCTGTTATTTATTGATTTTTAATATCTTGGTGCGGTGCATGTTTATGTTCCGTGATTCTTTTCATTAATCTCGCTCTTTAACCTTAGATTTTAATTTTTATTTTGTTTAAATGGTGGCTCTAAGCCCAACAAACCACTCCCGGGGCCGTTTAAATTGCGCCCCGCAATTTTCATATAACACATTCGCATACCAATATGATTATTTGTATACATTTACTAATTAACAGAGAAATTAAAAGATGAAATGGCAATTTATAAGAATCAAGCAGACATCACTTAAGGTGATGGGATTTTATACATAAGTCAGTATGATTAGTCAGTTTTTATTTACAGTTTACGCATGATAGGATAGTCGTTACGTTATTGTCAGGTTCGATATCGGTGACTTGGACCTGGGATGTCGTCCAGTTGTGCTGGTTTGGGTTGCGATTCGATCATTTGCATTTGGTTGATTATTGCTGAGTTGTTTTGATATTGAGGGTTAGAAGGTTTTGTGAAACGCATTGTTTGATTGATTCGATCTCCTCTTCTTCGGTTTCTCTTTGCTAGAGATTTTTGGTGTGATTTTGCGATTTGGGTGATTTGACAGATTGCTGCGACGATGATGATAACGATTTGGGTGATTCCCAAGCAGAGGATTGTGATTTCGAATTTGTTTGTTTTCTCATTGTTCGAAATTGAGTGAGGGGGGGATATTGTTGTTTGTAGGAGGATATTTTCGAGGTGTGAGAGCTGGTTGATCTTTTGTTGTAGGTGGAGGTTGAGATTTTTACACGAGGGTTTTTGAAGGAAGTATTTTCGTATTCGGTTGAGTTCTGTTCTGATGGTTTGGGTGATTTCGATAGCTTCTTGGTTTTTCTGAAGATTTGGATTTGATTTGTTGATGAAGGTGACGATTAAGAGTAGATAGACTAGTGGGTATGGGTTCATTTTCTATTTATAGATTCTCTCATTTTTTGTTTATTTACATTTGCGTACACTTGTTAGATTTTCGCACTATTTTAATCTAACTCCCGTTCGTCGTGACTACTCAGAGTTGGGCTACTCATCAGCATCAGTTCGGCTTTCATTAGTCTCCCCCTCATTTCAGGGATCAAGGTAATCATTTTATCTTTTTCTTCCAGGGCAATTTTTTGGCTCTCGTTTGTCTTTTCTAATATTTGTATTTGGTTTTTGTGTCGTTGTACCTTTTTATATTGTTTTGTTGCGTATTCTTCGAGCTTTCTATATGCCTGGTTTAATCTTTTTGCCGTTTGATATTTCCTCCTCATTTTCTTGGCTTGAGTTTTCCAGTGGTCTTCCAATACGTATCTTGACCATTTTCCAGCTAATTCGGTTTTTAGCTCGTTCACTCTTTCTTCCCAACCTCTGTTTAGTTCGACTTTTTGTTTTAGCCATTCGTTTTCGTCCTCTACCTCTTCTTTTTGTCTTTTTAATTCCTCGCATTCTCTTTTTAGTGCTTTTATTAAGTTTCGTGATTGAAACCATTGGTTTGTTATACAGTCTATTTCCTGTATCTGTTGCTCCATGGCTATCTTTATATTTTTTATCATCTCTTCCTGTTCACTTCCTTCTCCTTCCACTACTTCCTCGGTCTTACATATTATTGGTAGTGGATACTCGTTCTCCACTTCAACCTTTATAGGTTTGATGCTTACGTTGTAAGTGGTCTCGCCGGACTCTCCTTCATTTGGTTTTGAATTATTCTGGTTATTCATTTTCTACAATTTTTGTACATTAATTTTTTGTTATTTCGGTTTCTTTTTATTTTTATGGTTTTTGTATTTTTTATTCTTTTTTATGGGTTTTTATTTGGCTTTTTTATTTTTTATTTTTATTTTCTATTTTTACATCTAGGTTTATTTACATTTTCTATACTTTTTACAATCTTCTTCTTCCACTCTTCCTATACCCATGTGCCCCAAACTTCCACAAACCCTTCATCTATCGTGGTTTCTTGTGGTTGTTCGAGTGGTTCGCCTATATTTGTATTTACAATTGGCAACGGCACCATCGGTATAAACGAGGTCCAAACCATGGGTGGGATGTTTAACATCTCATTTATTCTTTCCCGTAAACCTTGTGAGGTGTTCATCTCCCCATCCAGCATATATGATAGCTGGTTTACCTCTTCAATGAGATCTTCTATCTCTCTTTCCATTATTGAGGTGTCCCTTTGGGTTCTCATTCCCTCTATCTCTGCTTGTAGCTCCCTTACTTTTGCGTCAAAGACTTCTTTTTCGCATCCCCTGAGTGCTTTCTGTCGATGGATTGCGAGATCTCTTTGCTCGCACATTTTCTTGTATTTATCTATTTCCTGCTCTGCGCACTCCAATCTGCTTTTTCCTATCTCTACCTGTAGGTCGCTCTGTTCTTTACCTTCGGTCAGTTTTCGTATCTGATTTTGCGTCTTTGTCAGCTGATTTACCTTCACCGTCGTAAATTTTCTGAGATTTCCTTCTCTTTTCTCTTGTAGTTTTAATCGGGCTTGTAGGTTTTCTGTTTCTACTCTCTGTTCCTCGAGTTGTTCCCACATTTGTAGATTATCGAGAGGTACTTTTTCCTCGGGGAACTCTTTCAACTTTTTTATTACCGCTTGGTATTTCTGTTTCCAACTCTTTGCCTCTTTTGATATTCCTTTGATTTTCTTTTCGCTTGTGTTCATTACTTTTGTCCATTCAACTACTTGTGCGGTTTGTTCCTTTTTGATACGTTCTAACTCCTCTCTCACTCTGATCTGCATTTTCCCGATTTGTTCAATTTGAGCCTCTAGTTCTTTATTTCTTCTGCCGGCTCCTTCAGTTCTGCATTGGTTAAAAGTTGCTCTTGCTAACTGGCTTAAATATTTTGTCCTCATCTTTTCCAGTTCATCCATTTTCATTATTAATCTTTCAGTTAGTTCTTCCACTTCTTCTTCCAGCCGACTGCCTCTTTGGCTAGCTAGTTCTAGCATTGCCTTTCCAAAGTTTACTTTCTTTTTATATTCTTGTGTTTTGGTTTGGAGTTCTCTTTTCTCTTGTAATGATCTGTCCGCTCGTCTTTGTTGATGAGTTGCGTTGATGACCTCTTTGTAGTATTTTAATTTCACTTCGTTTGCTCTCTCTTTTAGCTCTGTTATGTTTTTGTTTAGCAGCTCTAACATAACTTTCCCATGTTTCATTCTCGTTTCTTGTTCTTCGACTTGTTTTTGGAGTTTTCCTCTCTCGGCTTTTTGGTTTTCTTCTAATTGTTGTGACGCATACTTTCTCTTTTCTTCTCGTATATCTTGTTCTACCTTTTTCTTCATTAATTTTTCGAACTCCTCTATTCCTTTCTCGTATATCTCCCTGACTCTATCCATTATATTGTTACTTTGTTTTAAGATTGGGTCGTTTCCGTGACTTTCCTGTACTTGTTGCCACATTCTCTCGCACTTCTCAGTTTCTGTTCTTATTTTATTCATCATTTCCATCTCGTTACTTTTAACAAAAATTGCTTTTTGGTTCTCGTCACTCATGATTTGCATCATCTTTGTTACTGGCAGATGGTTTACTATCTCGATCGTTATTTCTTTGTTATTCATTTTCTACAAGTAATATTTACAATTAAGGTTTGTTATTTGCGGTGGTTATTATTTTCTCAGTTTACGCACAACTAGTTTTGGTTTTATGGCACTACTTTTACGCTATTTATACATAGACATATATTTATTTTTATTTACACTTTACATCTTCCTCTTTTCCTACTCTGTCCTTCCCGTTCCTTCTCTCTCTACTGACCACTTTACGAATAATGTGTCTCCTTCTAGGTATTCCCACATCACATTTTGTTTCATCATCCTTGATGACCCTACTGCTACGCCTACATCTGCTGTTGGCTTGTTGTAGCAGGGCGTTCCATCTGGTTTGAACCTCTCTACATGTGCATCCTTTGCTGACATTATTGTGAAGGCCATTTTATTGCTGAACGGCCATGATTGTAATTCGTCCCATTCTCCTTTTACTAGTACAAAAAATACAGATACGTGGGTATCTTTCCCGGTTCCATCTCCATTTGGGTATACCCTCATTCTCAGTTTGTATCCGTTTTTCCATGAATAAAATGGTGGGCTGGTTATGGATACTTCCGTTCCATCTCTTGCTCTCTGCCATTTCCTTGTGAATTCCTCAATTCTCCATATATATGGAGCAATAGGTAGGTTTTCTCCCGTGGGTGTGTAACTTCTTAGTTTCTGGTAATGTTCTCTTAACCTTTTCATTTCGTTTTCCACATTCTTTTCTGTTTCTGACATTCCTATTCGTGCCAATTCGAACGATTCTCGGGTGTTGAATATTTCTGTCATTAGTATTTTGTGCGATTCGATTTCAATTTTCATCTTCATCATCGTTTGGTCCATCTCCTTTATGGTATCTATCCATATCTTTAGGTGTTCCTCGGCCGTTTCTTGCACATGTTGTATCGTTTCTTCTCTTAGTATTTTTATTTTGCATCCCCATTTTGCCATTGGGCATTCTATTCGTTTTCTACTGCATCTTTCCCAATGCTCTTTGAGTTCCACTTCTTCCTTGATTCCACATTTGTTTGGACATTTCCCTCGAAATCTTTCACATATCTTTTCTTCTTTCACATTTACGTGCTCCTGTTGTATTTGCTTCCATGTTTCGGTGATATTGCAATATTCGCATCTCGTTCGTCTTTCTTCGCATACGTTTTCGTGTTGCTTCTCTTCCCCTTCAATTATGGGTTGTTGACATTTCTCGCAGGGTTTTCTTTTGTAGTTACATTGGTTTAAGTGATAGTTCATTTCTTTGATTTTTCCTTCCCATTCGCATGGTTCGTTTGGGCATTTTATTCTCATGTTTATAATTTCTCTACTGGCTGCTCGATCTTCTTGTGTTTCTCCTACTGATGCAATCTCTATTTCTCTACAATCGGGGCATTGTTTTGGGCCATTCAATGTTAATTCTATTACACATTCAGTGCATAGTCTACATCCGCACTCTGTTTGTCTTGGTTCCTTTAATAGTTTAGTACATGCTCCGCATCGTAATCTCGCTTCTATTTGTATTTGAGTCCGTCTCCTGATCATTTCAATAATTTCGTTGACTTCTATCACGGTTCTTTGTTGATCCATTTTCTATAATTATATACAGTTTAGTCTGGGTTGTTTAGGTTTTATTCATTATTAACTTCGTACTCTTTATTTACACCTATATTTATAGTTTTTGGGTTTTTGATTTTTCTTTGATTTATACTCTTATTCTTTTTACATATGTACATCTTTTTCCTTCTACTCCACGTTACTCGATGAGTCTGGTTCTGCTCTCTCCTCGATTTGATTCAATATCCATTCACTCCATTCTACCTGTGGTTCATCTTCCGTTGCTTCTGCTACCTCTGTAACTCGTTTCTCTGCCATTGATTTTTCTGTTCTTAATATTTGTAATTCTCGTTCCATTTCATTCATTCGTCTCTGTTGTTCCTCTATGGTTAGTAAGTGATACATGTTTGTATTTAGAGCCTCTCTCAACGCTATTTGGCTCTCCGTCCATTGTTCTTGTAACGTATTTACCACTTTTGTTAGGGCGTTATATTGCCGTTTCCACATTTCGATTACTGTTTCGTTGTTCGTACTTGCTTGGTAATTCTGTTCCATCTTCCTTAATTTGTACTCATTATTCGTATCTCAATGTCGTTTTTCGTTTTTTTTTTTTTTTTTTTTTTTTTTTTTGTGTCTCGACTTCATTTTTACATTAATTTACAGGGTTTCATATAATATACATACCGCTTTATATTACTGATATATTTACAATTTATACATTATATACACTCATATATCCTTTACCTATACCCTTTGTACTTTATGAGGGGTTCCGATTTGTCGAAGTCCCTCATTCCACCATCTTTGTTCTCTCCTTTTTAATTTTTCTTTGGTTATCTCTATTTTTATTTGCCTGTTTTTATGTCTGTTGATTGCTTTTGTTATGCCCATTGTGATTCCGGTTGCTATTACGATTATTATTATGCTTGTAATCCATATTATTCGTATCCAATTTGGGATTTCTATCGGTTCTTCAGTGTTTGTAACGATACTTTTTCTCATGCTTTGTTCTATTGCGGTTGGTTCTTGGTTTTTCTCAATTAGTTCCATTATTCTTTCCATTTGGGCTTCTGAGATATACCTGTCTTCCTCTTTATTTCTGGTTCTGTTTTCCTCTTCCGTGGTATTCTCTTTTTCGTCCTGGTACGTTACTGTAGTCATTTCTACCGTAGTGCTTTTATTCTTTTCTTGTTGGGGACATATTGGTATGCTTAGACTTCTCCATACGCATGTTGAATATCTTGTTTTTGCGGTTAGGTGATTTATCTCTTTTAGCTGGTCTATTTTAAGTTTGTGGAATTGACATTGTAACATCTCATTTCTCTCGCTGGTCACTTCTTTCAGGCATAGTCGTTTTAGTAGTACCTGTAGATTTTTCGTGACTATCAGTTTTCTTCCTCCGGTGATGATTCCTTGTTGGTCGAAGTCAATTGCTGTTGTTACATGTCCGCCTGCCCATTTGTTTGTGGTTTTCCTCATTGTTAGTTCCGTCTTTTCCGTCTTACATTTAGGGTGTTTTGTTCTTGGTCTGAATATGCAGATTCTGTAGTTAGTTTGCGGTTTCAATCCTCGTAATAATAGTTGGTCTCCTGGATTTATTGCGATTCCTTGACATTGTCCTGTTCCTTTACCATCCTCACCGATTTCTGCTATACATATTTTGTTCACTTAATGGGTATATATTTTTAGCACTTCGGTTTTGTCATTGGTGGTTCTGATTTTATTTGTTTCCCATTCCGCAGGTTTCATTTGCTTTTGGTTGTAATCGGTTACCATCGTCTCTTGTTTTATAACTGTTTCCTTTGTTATGCTCGTTATTATTTTTGTCGTTGGCTGCGTGCTTTTGCTCGTTGGATTCCTTAGCGATTTCCTCATTACGCATCTTGTGCGTTTCTTGTCTCTGTAGATACATATTCGATATCGTCGTAGGGCTTTTATTCCTTTTATATATATAGGGTCTCCTAGATTTGTTATTTCCTTTTCGCATATTTTATTCCCTATCCAATCTTGTTCGATGCTTATTGTACATACTTGAGTTATTGCTTGTCCTTCGATGTTTGTTATTTTTATCTGGTTTGGTTCCATTATTATATTCTCTTTGTCCCTCCGTTGATCGTTCAGTATGTATTGGGTCACTGCTAGTTTCCAAGTTGTTATGACAATAGAGAATGTTAATAGATTATTTTTCCAATTTAGTTCTATTTTTGGTAGGCATACGGTTCGTTTTTTCATAATTCGATTTTTGTTTTTCGTTTCTATTATTTTGTCGTTTTTCTTATTTTCCTGGTTGTTATGCCTATCGTTTCTTTGTCTTGTTTTGTCTCCTTGGTTTCTCTCTCCGTTTTCATCGTTTTGTTCGTTTTCTCTGTTATTCTTATCTTCGTCATTTTTATCATTATTATCTGTATCTCCTCCGGTCTTCGATGAAATGTCGTCCCCGACATTAAGTTTCCTAATTAATGCTTTATAAGCCGTTATTGCTTTGTCTCTTGCTTTGATTATTTCGTCTAACGACGTTCGTTCCCTTCGGACTCTTGTTTTTTGTAACTTTCCAGTTTCTACCAGGTTAATAAGTTCTACTTCCCATTTTCGATTCTCATTTGTTCTTTAATGTTATCGGTGAATCTCAATTCTGGTCGTTGTAATATTATCATTATTATTTTGGGGTTTCCTTCCTTTCTCATCAGTTTTTTCAGCAGTGCATTTTCTCCGTCTTCGTATCTTTCATTTACATCTATTGCGTATTCCTCAGATCCTGGTATTTTCCAATTTAGCAAGATCTTTATCGCCTCTTTGTTTCGATATATGGTTCTCCACGATATTCTTTGAGTATCCGCACAAAGTTCCTCTATTTCTCTTCTCGTTGCATTTTCTGTTATAAATTTTATCATTGCTACGTTAGGTTCGTTAGTTGCCAATTCGAGTATACTGCTCAAGTCGTCTGATCTTTCTGTTAATTCCGAACCGGTTCTTATTAGTTCTTGTATTACTGTCATTTTTACTCCGGATAATGTAGCGTACATTAGAGCTGTTTTGCCCTTTTTTCCTCTTTTATTTGATTTTTCCCCGCATTTTTCCAGTAGTTTAATGATTTTTAGACTGCGGTTGTCTTGTCGTTGGTGTATGGCGGTATGTAATGGTATCATTCCTGATGGCATCGTTAGGGTAAAGACTCTCGGTAGTTTTCGCATTATCAGTTCTGTATCTGGATCGATTTCGTCTCCCATGGCATATGACTGTGCTATTACTCCCAACCTCGTGAGTATTTGCGTTCTATTTTGTAATCCAAATCTTGCGGGCATTATTTGTCTTGCTGTTCGCACTATTTCATTTAGTTGGTCTTTTTGAGTTATTCTAAATTTGTTGAAGACTTCTCGTTTTATCTCCTCATTTGCTAGTGTCCTGGCGGAATTTTTCGGTTTGGCTTGCAAATTTAATATGACTTTTCGTAGAACCTTTGATGTAGTTGAATTGGCTCATCAAATTTGAACATTGATGTATTTCCCATGCTCTGTAGTGTTCTTTATGTCGGAATTCTCTTATTAGTTTGAACAGTTGCTGTTTCTCTCTTACTACCTGTTGTTCGGTTCCACTGAAGTTGTTAACAGTATATCTCCTCTCTTGATTAGCTCCGTATATTGCTGTTAACGTATTGTACTGAATAAAGCTGATTCCATGAATTCATTTTCGCCTTGTTCCGCCGTTTGGGTGGTGTTTATTACCCATTTATCGTTATCAGGTCGCTTCCCATTGGGATTAGTTCTCGTTGCCATTTCTGCTTTTGCATTCCAATGTAATACTGTAAATAGACGGGTAGACTTTCAAGTTTGTCGATATTTTCTTTGGTTACATATTCCAACATGCTCCAATTTTTGGCATATTCGTTAATTATTACGCGTATTTAAACGCCGTATCCCCTTTTCTATCTGTTGCTTGTCACCTCTGCTCCTGCTTTTTAGTAGAGCTTTGATTATCCATGTGGGATGTCTCTACTTGCTTGCGATCATTAGTGGGGTTTCTCCGTCTTCGTTTCTTGGAATCATTGACTTCTTTAAACCGTTCCATATTAATTATTCTTGCATTCTTTCGTATTATTCGTCTGCCTCAATGGTATGAAGCAGCGGGGTATTGCTTTCTTTGTCACCAATAGTAAAATAGAGTTGGCCAGTTTGTTATTATGTGGTATATGCTCGACATCCTGGTTCGTGCGTTGTAGTTGTCAATTATTCTCATTAGTCTCCCAATATTTCAATATCTCGTTTCTTTTCGCCCATTCTGGTAATAGGGTCTTAACCTCTTTCACGAATATTTTCTGCTAATCTCTGTTCTATTTTCCGTATGGTGGTCTCCATTCCTTTATCATCATATTCCGGGGTACTCGTCTTCGATCGTAATTCGTCGGGTCCATTAATGGTAACTCCGGTTTAGTACATCTTAGCATCGATATCCTTAGCGGTTTGAGACCGTGTCATTATACGTTTTCTTCTGGTTGAGCTGGGTTTTTTATTGTTTTTGGTATGGCTTTGCAATTTTGCCACATTTACATAATTAGGTCTGGTGAAAGGTTATTCACGCATTTTACTCTCTCACGTTCGTTCCGGCTTGCGTATAAGGATTTCGTACGGTCCTTTTCCATTTCTTGTAATTTTTTGGTCGTACCCGGAATCAGTTCGGTGTGTTCGATGATTACCCAGTCTCCTAACTCGAAGTATGCGGTTTACATTTCCTCTTCTGATCGTGTAATCTTTATAACTTTCTGATTGAATTGATATTTAGTCCTGCCGTTTTCCATATTCTTGGCATTCTTTCCTTGAACTTTGTAACGTAGTCGTCTCTTCATATATTGTGATATTGCGGCTGATACTACTAAGATCCATCGGCATATTACATTCTCTACCATACATTAGCTTGAATGGGCTCATCTTGGTTGCGGCCGTGGGTTGACATTCTATAGGCAAAGTAGACATAAATTGATTATTCCGTCCCAAATCTCTCTGATATCTGTCCCTACATAATTTGGCTAACATTTGTAATTAGTGTTTCCATTGAATCTCCTCTGTTAACCCGTTGCAATTGTGGGATGTACGGTGACGTTCTTAATTTTGCTATTTAAGAGTTGGTTACTTCTTTCATAATTTCACTCATGAACTTCCGTCCTTGATCTGTTAGTATTTGTTTTGGTGTTCGTATCGGCAAACAGATTTCTTTTCCACAGTTTTTGGTGCATTGTTTGGCTTTTTGGTCTTTCATCGCAAATGCTTTCTGGGATTTTGTCAATAATCTGTGACTAACTTAGAATGTATAATATTTCCGTGTAATTCCTGGTACGGTCCTAGTATGTCCATCGATACATTGTCATGGCTCGCTGGTATGGCATTGGTTCATGGTGCTTCTTCCATTTGGCTCCAGTGTTTTCCTTGTTGTCCACAAATGAAGAACAATTTTTTTTATCCAATCTTTACGGATTCAGAATATTTGGGCAACGTATTTACTGTTTCATTCTTGTGAGCGTTTTCCTTTACCGACATATGTCCACACTAGATTTACCGTCGTGATATTGTATTGAGATTCTTTGCGTCTATTTTCTGGTATAACCATCAGTCGTTGTTTCACCATTCTGCTATTAGTAACCATCTCTTTTATCAGATATCGATGTCGATGTTTGTCCATATGTTTCTTTTAGTTGTAATCGCTTTCGTATACTTCTGTTTACATACCGTTTTCCCACGTATTCTATTATCAATTTCAATTCTGGTCTTCTTGTTGGTCATCATCAATTGAGCGAAAGTCAATATCTTCCGCAATTATCATACATATCCGTCTGATCTTCCTCGTCCAATCAGATCTGGGAGTGATCTCGACATATCAGTCAGCATTTGCATTTGCTCGACCCGCTTAAATTTTATAAACGGAGAGTAATTCTTGTAGTTGCACCATGCGCACATCTCATTAGTCGGCTTGATGCTTCTTATGTTGGCCACCATACTAATGTGGCTGGTGATTCTTGTATGCATATTTCGTGACCCCCTAGTAGGTATTGAAATGTTTAATGCCTGTATGATTGCTAACGACTCTCTTTCGGTAACTGAATAATTTTTCCAGTGCTTCTTGAATGTTTGCTAATAATATCCGATTACACCGTTCTTCCCTTCACTATTAATTTGTCCCAATTGCAACCGGATGCGTATCCACTTGCCGTCGGTTGCCAGTAAAAACGGTTTTTTAAGTCGGGGTGGACTAAGAATGGTGCTTCGATTATTTGATCTCGTAATGTTTTTCAAATGCTTATTGTTGTTTTCATTTCCCCACACGAAACTGATGTATCTTTTTTTGGACTAAATCTTGTATTGGTTTGGCTATAACCTGCGTAGTTTTTGATGAATTTTCTATAATATCCCACAGCCCTAAAATTCTGTAATTTGTGTACTAGTTTTTGGTGCTGGACAATTTTTTGATTTTCTCGATATTCCTGGGATCTGGTTCTTTCCTTTGCCGATACTATGGACCCAAGAAATGTCACTTTCTTTAGCCGCAATCGCACTTTGACGGTTTTAGCTTCATTTCCCTGTCTTAAGTCGGAATGAATACCTTTCGTATATCTTCAAGTGGGTTGTTCGAATGTACTTGATGTAGATTAGCAGGTCGTCTATATACACCATACATTGTTTTATCCCGTGGGTGACGAAGTTCATGCATCTTTGGAAAGATGCTGTGCATTGGTTAAATACGCGAATGGCATTTTCTTGAACTGATATAAATCTCTCCCGATGGTGAATGCGGTTTTCTCTCCTTTGTCCTCTCCTTCATTTTTATTTGCCAGTAATCCGCTTTTTTTAAATCCACGAAGTGAAATAAGCTGCTCCTTGTAACGTCAATAACATGTTAATGTCTGTAACGGATACGTATCTCTTTGGTTACCGCATTTAACTTTCTATAATCATGCAAAATCTTTGCGTTCCGTCTTTCTTTTTCACCATAACAACTGGGAATGGCCATGGTGAGCAACTTGGTTCAATTACCTTTGCATCGGACATTTCTGTAACTTCCTGCTCGGCTACTGTCTTCTGGCTTCTGCTAGTTTGTAGGTCTTAGTGCAATTGGTTCTCGTCTGATAGTGGTAGCGTGTAATGTTACGTCGACAGTTCCAGGTCAAATCTGATTACGCGAAAATGTCTTTATCCCATCAATAATGTTGTATTGCGCTTTCTTTCTCTACTTCATTTAGGAGTTCACACATACTATTATCCATTAGTGATTTGTCCTCCTCTCCTTCCTCTTTCACGTTTAATAATTCGATGGTCTATCATGGGCGTTAATTTTCCCAGTCTTTTCGTTTTCGTTATATTATTTATCTTCTCATCGAAATTCGTGAATGTTGATTGGTAGTTCGCCGTTTTCGTGTTTATTCCGATTATCTCCTTGCCAATGGTAATTCTCGCCGTTTTTCGAAACTTTTTACTTGGTTCGAATACCATTTCTCTCCCCGTATAACTTCGTTTATTTTGATGTAACAGATCATTTGGGACTTAAGCTGGCAACCAACTATTTCTCTGAACATTTACTATTGTGTTCATGGCACAGATTCTACTTCTTTATCTTCAAACATAAGTTCCTAGATCGATAATAATTTTCTTAAATAATTCTGGCATTAATAGTTCCATTGCAGGTACACTTAATTGTGGTAATCACCGCTAGGTATGTTCTAACTTCATTTGTTTGATGTTTTAATGTTGTCTCACCATCGTCCCATTACGTTTACCGTTTCTTTAACTGCATGCGATTAAACATGACTCCTGTTGGTTCGATATCTTTCCACTGATGTCGTGGTATTTCACTTAGATGTAACTGCTGAGATATTTGCTCCTGTGTCATCATTGCTTCTGTTTCTTTTTTCCATTTATTTCGATATTAATGTAATTGCCGGTCCAAGTTTGATGTGTATATTGCCGCTATTGTTCTAACTTCGCGCCATCCTGATCTACACTTCTTGATCGTCTTGTATTTTTGGATTCGTATTCCCAATAGGGTTATAGAGTGATGGGGTAGAATATCGCGGTTGGTATCATTTTTTGTTCCCATTGTGGTTGCTTTTGTTCGTAGGTAATTGCTTGGTTCCTCATATGGCATTCTGAATTGGTTCGCTTATCCAATGCACTGTCCTTCTTTTCGTCGCCAGTACACTGGTGCTTGATATTTTTTGGTGGCGTTTCTTTTCCGTTATTCTCTTCATCGTCGGATCGTCATCGCTACCCGGGTTCTTCTATATTCCTTGATTCTTTCCCACATAACTCTTCTACTTCTTTTATTCGTCTCTCGCTCTTTCGGTCGTATAGTGCTTTCCTAAATCGTCTACCCCATCTGTCTTTCGTCTGTTCCCTTCATTGTTGTTAGGACTCGTAATAGTGTTTGATTTTGTGTATATCCTTTGAAGCCCATTAATACCATTGTTTTGCTAGAAAGGTAGTTATCCAACTAATAGTTTTCCAACTTTACTTTCTTTCCGCGTTTGTAGATGTCGAAACAGGCCAACATTTGCGTTAATAATTACTCTGACTATTTGGATTATTAATATTTCTAATATTCCAGCCATCATTTGACCGAATACTGGATCTACCCCACATTGCTTCATCATATTGGATGTTGCTTGTTGGAAAATGATCTGGTGATTAAATATAACTCGTATTGGGTTTTTGTTCGAAATTCGTGCCGCCCGTTATAGAGTACTATATTGATAGTATCGATTCTCTTCTTGCGGGGAATAATAGATTTGTCTTGCTGGCTCCAGACTTCTGTGAAATATCCGCTAGTTCCACATCTAGTGGTCGAAATTCTTGTTCGTTTCAGTTCCTCAATCCGAATCTCTTTGGTTCGGCAACTGGGAATTCTCATTGGGAACATTACCCATTTCATTGTTTGCTGAACAGTGGTCACCGAAACGTTATTACAATCGTAATAATTTGGTTTGTCTGTTAAGGATTTCATCATTCGCGTTACTGGTTGTACGTACGAATTTGCTTTTTATATACTATAGTTCGTTTGTACATTTCCGGGTGGTCTGTTGATTTTTCTGGTACCAAGCAATGTTTTTTTCCGCACTTAAATATATACATCACTTTCCAGCCTTCCTTCAAGTGTCCCTCTTTAATGGTAACAGTGGCATTGCACTATCTGGATTAGTTATTGCTACGGCTAATTTCCGTTTTTAAATATCTCTTTATTTAACTGACAATCCGTTGCGTATTAAATCGTGGTATACTTTTTGCATTGACTCTTGGACCTTTGTGATAGAGGAAATCCATCTTAATGATTCATGTATAGGTAATTCACACTTCATCCTTGCTACTGCCAGCTATTCCTTTTTCTATGCATTTGTCTTGTGCATACACCTGATAGTTGGTGATAATACCAATCTTTCCACATTTTGTTTATCTTTCCTTTGATAAATCTCATTCCCATTTCTGCTTCCGTGTTATCAGCTGCTGGGGGTGTTTGTTCTCAGTGGTTGTGAACCTAGTCCTGGCTTTGATTTCCAGCTCTCGTTATTATTATTTTGTTTACATCGTTTATTTAGTTCCTCTGCGTCTTCCTCGAATACCTTCTCCTCTACTTTCGCGAATAACGCTGTTTTTAAGAATTGCATTCCTACATTTATGGATGTTTGGGCCTTGATATATTTATCGTTGATGTTCCGGTTTTTACAAACGGGTGTCTTGTTGCTTGGCGCATTTGGTTGATTTCATTACTTGGGTTGCTCCAATCAAATTGTGGCTTCATATTCTTTTTAATTCGACTGTATAATTTCTATTACGACCACGTCCTGTTACTAGTTCTCCTTTATGGTAATATTTTCCCCTGACATCTCAGTTCTTGAATTGATTACTCTTGCGACGAATATGCTTTTGTACCGGATCATCCACTTTTCCTTTAGACGATCCTTCTTTAATCTCATTTCTCCTCCGTACGATCTTGCTTGTTCTCACCGATACTTTAATATTTCCTTTCCCGTCCGGGGTTTATTATGATACGTGGGAGTGTGCTCCGCAGTGATAAGCTATGTTTTCCGTGTAAGGCACATTCCTTGGCTTTTGTTTCAATGAAATCGGATTCTTGGTAAATGGTGGTACGTTATCGCTTTCTATAGTGAGTAAGTTATTCGGTATGGCCATCCGGCATTCCTCGATATCTTTTAACGAATATTTATCTCCCAGTACTGCTTTATCATCGAATATCAGGAATCCGTTTGTTGCACCTGTGCACATTAGCCACACCATCATTGTCATCATCAGAGAGTGTATGCTTGCATTTCTCATTGTTATATATTTTTTGGCTCGTTTCAAATCGTTCAATAGTCGCCTTTAATCTCATATGCATTGGTTTACCTGTTCGTTTTTCTCGTTTGTTTATAAATTGCTTCCTCCACCATTCTTAAGATTTCCTGGTTCGAATTTCTTGCTACGATCATGCGGTTAGCTCTACTTATTCATGAATTGTTTGGTTTCGGAGTTTTGCTTGTTGATAGACTCATTAGATTATATACGAGATAAGAGAGTGCCACCAATCGATATTCATCGTCATCCGTATTTGTGAGTAATTGAGCGACTATCTGTCTCATTTCTTCCCATTCTAATTCACATCGTTTTTGGTTTTTCTTTGATCAATTTGGGATTATATTGGATACGGTATACCAATAGTTTTGTTTAGGCGATCCTCGCTTGCAGATTTATTGCCATAGTCTCCCTCAACTGGTTGCTTGGTGATTATTAGCATATCGCTAGTAATTTCTCTTATCCATTCCGTTCCACTTCCTCTCTGGA